>JBBPBX010001366.1:4697-104204 GCA_038048925.1 Garcialebias charrua
TTTGTAATATATAATATATATATGTAACAATTGATGCTGAGAAGCTCGTCCATGCTTTTGTCTCCTCCAGGCTCGACTACTGCAACTCCCTGTTTATTGGAATCCCTGGCAAAAACCTTCAGAAACTTCAATATATTCAAAACAGTGCTGCAAGGATCTTGTTGCGAGTTCGTAAATTTGAACATATTACGCCCATTCTTCATAACCTTCATTGGCTTCCTGTCGCCTACAGAATTCAGTACAAAACTGCTCTCATTACACATCAATGCTTACATGGAGCTTCACCAGATTATCTGAAGGATATTCTTATTCCACACTCATCCACCCGGTCGCTGCGGTCACAGAACAGTAATCTCCTTCACATTCCGAGAACCAAATTAAGGACCATGGGAGACCGGGCTTTCAGTGTGGCTGCCCCCCGCCTGTGGAACTCTCTTCCTGACTGTCTGAGAGCCCCACAGTCTGTGGTTGACTTTAAGAGCGGCTTGAAGACCTTTCTTTTCAACCGAGCATACTCTACCTCCTCATGATTCTACTTTTGATCTTAGTTGATACTGTTATTGATTTTACTTGTTTTATTACTTGTTTTATTGACATTTAATTTCTGTTGCACCGTGTAGCACTTTGAGATTTTCATTAATGAAAAGTGCGTTATAAATTGAATTCATTATTATTATTATTATTATTATCCCCACGAAGACAGAAGGGAAGGAAAAGGAACAGAAACACATCAACAAATCGCTGCAAACATGTGGATATCCCAACTGGGCTTTTGTGAAGTCAGCAAGGAAATCTGTTAAACACAATAATGAACAGAAAAAGTCAAACTGACGGAAAAACATTGT
This sequence comes from Garcialebias charrua, assembly GCA_038048925.1. Lineage (NCBI taxonomy): Eukaryota > Metazoa > Chordata > Actinopteri > Cyprinodontiformes > Rivulidae > Garcialebias > Garcialebias charrua. The sequence continues at coordinate 5,543 of JBBPBX010001366.1, forward strand.
CATTCCTTATGTTGCTGGAGTCTCAGAGAATTTCAGAAGGATTTTCAACAAACATAACATCCCAGTACATTTCAAACCCAGCAGAACTCTCAGACAGAGGCTGGTCCACCCTAAGGACAGAACCCCCACACACAAACAGAGTGGTGTGGTGTATGCAGTCCAGTGCAGCGAGGTCTGCTCAGACCGTTACATTGGAGAAACGAAGCAGCTCATCCACAAAAGAATGTCTCAACATAGGAGAGCAACCTCCTCTGGACAAAACTCAGCTGTTCACCTCCACCTCACGGACAAGGGTCACTCATTTGAGGACCAGAATGTGCAAATTTTGGACCGAGAGCACAGATGGTTTGAGAGAGGTGTGAAGGAAGCTATTTATGTTAAGAGGGAAAAACCTTCTCTCAACAGAGGAGGAGGTCTGAGATTTCAGCTTTCCAAGACTTATAACTCAGTTTTGGAACTGATTCCGAAACGTTCTACACCGGATGGGAACAGAGGTGTCTTGTCTGTAAATTAGACTAACAAATTTCTTTGAGAAGCCTCTGTTTGTTGGTTGGGAGTTGTTTGTTGTCAATTTACATACAGTGTTGTGTCTTCTGTCAGAGACCTCAAGGGAACCCCCTACTGTTGAGGTGTGATCTGTCAATTTACATGTATGTGTTACCTCAGCTTGAAACTTACACATGATGGTGCGTGGTTCTGTTATAACTCCAAACTTCGCACAGTTGTTCATGGAATTGAGAAAGCCTCCCGGATGGGAGTCGAAACGTTTTTCTGTTACAAATAAAGTCCAGTTGATCTTGTATTGAACGCCTTTTTGATTTATCATGTCCTGGACGACTGAGAATCTTCACCAGCATATGTCATCTGGACAGTTTCTTTTTTTTATGCTGAAACGTTTCACTTTCCATCCAGAAGGCTTCATCAGTCAAGGAAACGCACAACACTAAACTGATTCTTCCACCAATAACTTACTCCAAAGTGGAACAAACCAGTTACCGTATTTTCCGGCCGAAAAGTCGCTCCACCCGATAAGTCGCTTTGTCCAATTATGTCCAATAACACTTTACAAGATTAACACGGTTAAAACAATTATTTGTTTGCTGAAAATTATAGCAAAGGTGTGTCTGAGCTTAACCTTTCCTTAATAAATGCACAAAATGGTCAAATAAGCTGGATTTTAAAAAGTAGCGCGCGGGTGGGACGGCTTCATTTCTTTAAAATTTAGCAAGATAAACACTTAAAAATATATATTTGTTAGCTGACATTATAGCAAAAGTGTTTCTGAGCTTAACCGTTCCTTAATAAATTCACGTAATGGTCAAATCTGCTGGATTTAAATTGTTTCGCTTTGACGTCTTCCAAACGGTCACGAAAATAAATTATAAATAAATCGAATTTTAGCTCAAACATCTCCTACAGCTAATGGGTTGTAAATATCCATCCAGTGATTTCTTTCTGTACGTTTGATCAAAATCTGTCGTGTGGTTCTTGAGCTATTTTGCTAACAAACACTAGTTCAGACCTACCTCCAGAGTTCAGGAGGCCGGGCTGCGACAGAGTGAGTCCGAGCAGAGGAGGCTTTTTTCGGACATATGAGCTGGGAACGGTTGGTGGACCCTAGCGGCCGAAAGTGGTACTGTTCCATTTTTTTTGTCAGAATGAATGGAAACGGTCATATCTCAGCCAAAAATTGGTCCAAAAATATGGGGGGAAAAATCCATAAATATGTTGCTTCGCCCCATAAGTCGCAGGACATGAAAATTAGTTTAAAAAAATGTGACTTATAGGCCGGAAAATACGGTATGTTGGTGCTAAAATGGACTATTTGGCACGCCCAATCCTCCGGTGCCGGCCCTCTTCCTCGTAGACAGTCATGTCAAACTGGTTCAAAACCAACAAAGTCCATGCTCAGTAATCCAGGTACAGTATACAATCCAACAATTTTCAGTCAGGTCATCTGGAACCAGTTTGACATGACTGTCGACGAGGGAGAGGGCCGGCACCGGAGGAGGGGGCGTGCCAAAGAGACCATCTTAGCACCAACACAACTGGTTTGTTCCACTTTGGAGTAAGTTGTTGGTGGAAGAATCAGTTTAGTGTTGTGTTTTGACTGATGAAGCCTTCTGGATGGAAGGTGAAACGTTTCAGCACAAAAAAAAAAGAAACTGTCCAGACGACCTGACTCAAAATTGTTGGATTGTATACCTGGATTACTGTGCATGGACTTTGTTACTTACTTTTCATACTTTTATACTTTTATACTACTATGCAAAAACTCAGGACAGTATTACACTTTTATTATTTCATTTATGCGTATGCTTATTAAATGTTTAGTGTTTAGTTTTGGTGTAACTTTTCATACTTTTATACTTTTATACTACTATGCAAAAACTCTGGACAGTATTACACTTTTATTATTTCATTTTATGCTTATGTTTATTAAATGTTTTAGTGTTTTAGTGTTTAAATGGTTACTGTTGCACCGAGGGACTGAGAGAAATGCAATTTCAATCCTGTACATATTGCAGTTGTGACAATAAAGTTGACTGACTTAACAAAACTGAATAACTTTTTAAAAATAAATTTAATGTAATGTTCTGTAAACATATTTCATTTTGGAAGTGTGACTTAGGCTCAGTTTTTAACCAAATCCAACCGAATCCTCTGTGTGATGGTGACATATTTATTGACAAATAAACACAACTCCAGTGCTCTAGATTTACATAAATTAAACTAAGATGGGTTCCAGACAACTGGGGCTTTTGAAATATTTTTTTAAAAAGAAAATTTGTGAATGTTTTTGCTACGTGAGCCTCTTGAGACCCCTGGCAACACGTCTTTAGCTTCATCTTCTGCATTTCAGCAGCTTTTGTGGATGTTTAGTGCCGACACTCGGCGTGATGTTGCCCACCTCGGTGCCAGAGCCAGGCAGGAACGTTTTGATGCTGATGGTTCTGCCTGGAGCTGGAAACTGGGCTTCCATGATGGCTCTCATAAACGGCTGCACCAGAGCAGGAGACAGAGCTCGTCGTCTCTCCACCTCATCCAGGACCTGTCGAATACACGTTTAAAACAAGTTATTGAATCTTCTTATGACACGTTTAAAACAGGTTATTGAATCTTCTTATGACACGTTTAAAACAGGTTATTGAATCTTCTTGTGACACGTTTAAAACAGGTTATTGAATCTTCTTTTGACACGTTTAAAACAGGTTATTGAATCTTCTTATGACACGTTTAAAACAGGTTATTGAATCTTCTTATGACACGTTTAAAACAGGTTATTGAATCTTCTTATGACACGTTTAAAACAGGTTATTGAATCTTCTTATGACACGTTTAAAACAGGTTATTGAATCTTCTTATGACACGTTTAAAACAGGTTATTGAATCTTCTTATGACACGTTTAAAACAGGTTATTGAATCTTCTTATGACACGTTTAAAACAGGTTATTGAATCTTCTTATGACACGTTTAAAACAGATTATTGAATCTTCTTATGACACGTTTAAAACAGGTTATTGAATCTTCTTATGACACGTTTAAAACAGATTATTGAATCTTCTTATGACACGTTTAAAACAGGTTATTGAATCTTCTTATGGCTCCGGGGATCAGTGGCAGAGGGGTCACCTTGGAGAACAGGTTGAAACAGCCGAGGTGACTAACGATGCAGTAGACCTCAGGCAGGCGTCTGCCTTTTCCGCTGGGCTAAAAAGACAAACACTTTTATTAACTCTATTTAATTTTAGTGCATCTCTTTCCTTCAGATATAGCGTAACGAACATTATACGTAAAAACATTTATGTACACAAGCATCCTCCAGAGAAACACATGAACCCATTCACATGCAGCTCACAGTTCCCAGCCTCGCACACTTCCGCCCAGACTTTGAGATGAGCTCTTTTCCCACAGGCCAGTTGACTTATTGGGCATGTTTATTTATTCAGCCGCCATGTTGGTATTCAGCCACTTCCTGTTCAGCAACAGCACACTTATTTGTTCTGCTGGTTTTCGTTTTTACCAGTAAACGCCGGCAGTATCCGAACCTTCTGCTCCCGTCCTCGCCGGTCAAAACGAAGGAGAACATCTCGCTGCCAAACAGGAGCCATGAAAGTATTAATTTATTTTCGTTGCACAAATGATGAATACACACATACAAGCAATGAGGGTTTTATTTTGTTAGTTTTGTAAACGGCTTCCATGAGCTCCTGAGGTTTTGTGGCAATACTGGGGGTTAGTTTAGTTTGTGAGATACAATGGATAGTTTGGAGCTTTTATAAAGGAGTTCTGTATAGAAGTTATGAACATTTAATACTGTATGTTTTTTCTGTTGCTCAATAAAAAAAATAAAAAATAAAAGGTGAATTCTGACCAGACTGACGAGCTAATGGCAGGGATTTGTAAGTATTAGAAGTTAAAATGGGCAAATTTGAAGAATGAGTGAAACGCCAAGTTATTTCCCAACAGTGCTTTTCCATTCAAGGTGACTTTTACAAAAGAATACCAAATGCCACACTGCCACACTGCCTCTCAATCAATTCTTCTGTTGTATTTTATTTTGAAAGGATTTTGAAGTATAATCTATGGTCAACAGTGAGCTCAGCTTTACAGTAAGAGTACATGCAGAGAAAAATCCCATGGTCAACTTTATTTTTCCAAACTGAAGTCGTTCAAAGAGCCATCTACAAATAGCAAGATTAAGTGTATGTACCCTTTTTTCAAACCCCACTTCACAAGATCTGAACTGCCCCTTTAACTTTACCTTGGGTAGCTTTCCACAGGCTCCCAGTTTTTCACATCAGGGAAGCAGAACTGAGGAATGATCCTCAGCTGGTCTTCTGTCTCCCTCATGAACTTGAAGCTTCGCTCCAGCTGAAACACAAAACTCAAATTTCATGTTGTTTCTAAATTTAAATGTCATTGTGATGTGAAACAAACCTGTGACTTGAGTTCAGGTGAATTAGACCATTTTTTTAACCAGCTGATTTCTTAAAAAAAAAAAAAAAAAAAATACAGAGCTGAAAAGGTATGGTCATAATTTATTTTCCTCCTGAAAACTGGTCCAGTGTGCCATTATTAACTGGAAAACTGATGCTTTCTTTCAGCTTCATCCATCCATTATCTTTACCGGCTTCTTCCTTTCCAGGTCACAGTTACTGGTTGATTTTCCTAATTAAGAGAGCACTCTCAAACTGCAGGCGTACTTGTGGTTCCTATAGTTTCTAAAACTAGAATTTGAGTTTTTGGTCTCTTCTCTTTAGAAACCAACTTGTAATTTCTGTCCATGAGGCGGACTCCGTCTCCTTTAAGGACCAGTCTTAAGACTATCCTTTTTGATAAATCCTATAGTTAGGGTTGACATGGGTTTCCTGAGCTATCCCTTAGTTATGCTGCTATAGGTTTTGACTGCTGGAGGACAAACTATCCACTTTTCCTCACTCTGCTGCTCTCTTTTCAGACTCTACTCTCCGTTTATATACGTGTAATCATTGTAGTCGTTTTTCTGCATATAGAAACCACTCCTGGACTAGACCTGTTTGTCTCTTTCCTGTCCACTGGCCAGTCGGTCGCACATCCTGAGGGGGTGTGCACCCACGTGAAGATTTTACACAATCTGCTGGTTTCTTACACAACTTTTACTAACTAGTCTTTCAAAAAGACCAAAAACGTATAAAAAGAAATAATATATAATATATTGAATAAGAATTTGTTTTTGTTTAGTGTCCTGAGATGACTTTTTGTTGTGAGTTAATGCTACAGTATACAGGGAGTCCTCGACTTACGAACGAGTTCCGGACCTAAGGACCGCTCGTAACCCGATTTTGACGTAAGTCGGAACCCATAGCACGTGCGTTCGTAAGTCCGGATTTTCGTTCGTAAGTCGGAAAATGTATGCTAGCGCTGCGCCAAACACCCGTTTTTCAACACAAACGTACATACTGGCAGTGCTGGGCAGCGCTAATCCAAAAATTAGTTCAGCTATTTCTAAAGCACTTATTGATTTATTTAGGTCCGCAATTTCAGAAGCACTTATGTATTACCAATGCTAGCGGACGCTAATACTAACACGCTAACCGCCATTTTGAACAGGGCAAATGGCGAAATACTTTTTTTAATCCAGCAGATTTGACCATTTGAACCGGTTAAGCTCAGAAAAACCTTGTGCTATAAAGTCAGCTAAGAAATATATTTTTTCTCAGCAAAGAAATAATTGTTTTTACCGTGTTTTCATGGAAAGTCCTTATCTTCTGTGGCCGTCGCGGCCGCCATTTTGAAGAGGGCAAATGGCGAAATACTTTTTAAAATCCAGACGCGTCGCGTAGGCCGCTGAGAAACATCCATAAGTTCACCCTCCATGTTAAAAACTCTTCGTCTGACTCTTCGAAAACAAGCAATAAGGCTGCAGAGTAACACACTGGCTGCTAACTGAGAGCGCTCGCTCTAGCAAAGAGACTGAGGGGACGCTTTTTTGTCACGGACCACATCCGGCGCTGACAGGATATGGTCTGTTAGCAGTCGTCCGGGCCCGTAAATAAGTTTTTTCGTTTTTACTGATAGATAATTAGTTATTAGCGGTACTGCATTTTAAATAAAAATAGCGCAAATCCGCGTATGAATTATAAAAGTTAGTCAATCCGCTGTAAAGCTAACAAATTGTTTAGGTACGGCGGTACGCTATAAGCGGATTAGCGCATTAGCGCTACCTAGCGGTCTGGCGCCCACCACTGCATACTGGTTCATAAACATGCACAGAACTTTGTTTACAAACGGTTAGCTAACACACTTTCATCTAAAAAACCCTAAAAACACATACCAGTGCTGTATTTAATGTACAACTGTACTGTTCGTAAGTCCGTTCGTAAGTCCGAGTTACCGTAAGTCGAGGGCGCCGTAAGTCGAGGACTCTCTGTATAGTCAAACTAAATCTAACTCAACATTTCTAGACAGACTTTATTCATTTATTTTAGAAACCAAGCTTTTAAGTTAAGTTTTTCTAAATTGTTCTTCAAATTGCTGACCTTAGGGGGAAACTGCTGTGTGACCTCCGGCAGATACCGGCCTCCAGCCTTTGACTTCTGCAGCGACACGACCAGGAAGTACTCAAAAAGCTTGCGCTGGTGGAGATCCTTTTTCACAGGTATGTTTCTGGTCTTGGTGGAGCTGTAGCTGACCTTCGCCTTGTTCAGCTGCCGCGGTAAGGAGCGAGCTGCCACAAAAGACGATTCAATTAAAAGTGACGTATAAAATGGCTATAACAAAAAAAAGCGTTAAGATATACACAATACCTCTAAATCTCTCTTCTGCTTCGCTCTCAGAGTCACTGTAATCATCTGTTACTGTGAAAGAAAGCCACAAACCCACATTTAAACTTCTGATTCAACAATATATCAAACACAATTTTAAACCTTAAGAGCTCATCAAAGTTTTGACCTCTTCCTGAACTTGTGTCTGCGTAATGATAGCTCCTTCTCAGAAGCTTTTTCCTGGTCCGAGCCTCGAATATGCTGTTGATCCTCAGTACAGCCTGTTGACAAAGTAATCACTCATTGTAAAGAAGTAAAACACAGGGATTTCTCTTTGTGATGAAATAAAACTAGAGTATTGATGAATATTCTGGATATGGAAACAGACTGTTGGGATCCTGCGGCAGGTGCGGCTGTAGGGATCTCCAGGAAGCCACAGGTTGTGCTCAGGCCCGTTCGGCGTGGATGGAGGACTGAGCTGACCTGGAGACGAGACACCACTTCCTGTGCTTTGGTTGCTTCTCCTTAAGTCCAATAGCTTAAAACTCCTGCCTGAATTCTGCCTGAAGAAACCAGGTCTTGAAGCCTTCCAGCAGAAAAACAACAAATATTTTATGATCAGCTAACTCCAGTTGTTGCTCCTTTATATTTAGCAGTGTTTTTTTTAATGGACCTTAGTGATATCGGCTCCAGGAGACGATGGTACAGACTGCTGTGAGCATTGACTGTCCAGCTCTATGTCCTCGTAAGGGTTCTCAAACGAATCTGCAGAGCCCAAAAATCACATGCTTATGCAACACATTCAAACCGTTCATAGATGATATGCATATTATACAGTTACCGGTAATTTTATCTTAGTGGGGGAATAAAGTCAGTATATCACTGCACTGTGACTGTTTGACGACTCAAAATGGCAAGAAAAGTGGGAGAAATTTAGGTAAACTTTCAACTTTCGGAATGCTAGTGACAAAAGTAAGACTGGTTTGAGACGCTAGTGACAAAAGTAAGACTGGTCTGAGACGCTAGTGACAAAAGTAAGACTGGTTTGAGACGCTAGTGACAAAAGTAAGACTGGTCTGAGAAGCTAGTGACAAAAGTAAGACTGGTTTGAGATGCTAACGACAACAGTAAGATTGGTTAGGAATGCTAGTGACAAAAGTAAGACTGGTCTGAAATGCCACTGACAAAAGTAAGACTGGTTTGAGACGCTAGTGACAAAAGTAAGACTGGTTTGAGAAGCTAGTGACAAAAGTAAGACTGGTCTGAGACGCTAATGACAAAAGTAAGACTGGTTTGAGACGCTAGTGACAAAACTGGTCTGAGACGCTAGTGACAAAAGTAAGACTGGTCTGAGACGCTAATGACAAAAGTAAGATTGGTTCGGAATGCTAGTGACAAAAGTAAGACTGGTCTGAGACGCTAATGACAAAAGTAAGATTGGTTCGGAATGCTAGTGACAAAAGTAAGACTGGTCGAGATGCCAGTGACAAAAGTAAGACTGGTTTGAGATGCTAGTGACAAAAGTAAGACTGGTCTGAGATGCTAGTGACAAAAGTAAGACTGGTTTGAGACGCTAATGACAAAAGTAAGACTGGTCTGAGACGCTAATGACAAAAGTAAGACTGGTTTGAGACGCTAGCGACAAAAGTAAGATTGGTTAGGAATGCTAGTGACAAAAGTAAGACTGGTCTGAGACGCTAATGACAAAAGTAAGACTGGTTTGAGACGCTAGCGACAAAAGTAAGATTGGTTAGGAATGCTAGTGACAAAAGTAAGACTGGTCTGAGATGCCCCTGACAAAAGTAAGACTGGTTTGAGATGCTAGTGACAAAAGTAAGACTGGTCTGAGACGCTAGTGACAAAAGTAAGATTGGTTCGGAATGCTAGTGACAAAAGTAAGACTGGTTTGAGACGCTAGTGACAAAAGTAAGACTGGTCTGAGACGCTAGTGACAAAAGTAAGACTGGTTTGAGACGCTAGTGACAAAAGTAAGACTGGTCTGAGACGCTAGTGACAAAAGTAAGACTGGTTTGAGACGCTAGTGACAAAAGTAAGACTGGTCTGAGAAGCTAGTGACAAAAGTAAGACTGGTTTGAGATGCTAACGACAACAGTAAGATTGGTTAGGAATGCTAGTGACAAAAGTAAGACTGGTCTGAGATGCCACTGACAAAAGTAAGACTGGTTTGAGACGCTAGTGACAAAAGTAAGACTGGTTTGAGAAGCTAGTGACAAAAGTAAGACTGGTCTGAGACGCTAATGACAAAAGTAAGACTGGTTTGAGACGCTAGTGACAAAACTGGTCTGAGACGCTAGTGACAAAAGTAAGACTGGTCTGAGACGCTAGTGACAAAAGTAAGATTGGTTCGGAATGCTAGTGACAAAAGTAAGACTGGTCGAGATGCCAGTGACAAAAGTAAGACTGGTTTGAGATGCTAGTGACAAAAGTAAGACTGGTCTGAGACACTATAGCGACAAAAGTAAGATTGGTTAGGAATGCTTGTGACAAAACTGAGATGAGTTTGAGAATCTAAAGACAAAACTGAAAATGATTTGCAATTTGAGACCAGTTTGAAACACTCGAGACAAAAATGAGAAGGGCTTCAGATGTTAGTGAATGAAGTGAAAAGGGTATGAGATGTCTGTAAAATCCTTTTTGAGAAAATGTGTTGCACTGCTTTTTTTTGTTTGCTTGTTTTGTTTTTATAGATGTTCACAATTCAAGTCTCATTACTGTAAGCCTCTGCAAATCATGCAAGGATATGGAAAAACTCTGCAAAATCTGAGGCATATTGGAGACTCCCTCACAAATGTTGCTCTCCAACTACAAAGTAGTTACCAACACATGTCCTAGTTAAACTGCCTATGGCTTGTATTCCTTTGTGTTGCAACAGTTGGCAACTAGTCAGAGACGCAAAATTATGCGAAAATAATTTTCCAAAATTGGAACTTGCAACATGTTTCTATATGTACGTAACTGCAAATGAATTGTGATATTAGCACAACATTCCTGTAATTTGAGGTGAAATTTTTTGGCTGAAATTAAGTCTCAAAAGTGTCTTAATTACAGAATGTCTCAATTTGATTTAAATTGATTCCCTTTTTTAATGTCCGGTTACAATTTAGTTTCATACATCTCCAAACACTCCCAAAGTTGTCTTTAATTCCTTGCATAACAGGTAAAACATTAATTGTTCATAACCTTTCTACAAAGCCTTGCTTCAAATGATCTGAACATACAGCTTCAAAAATGTCAGTAAAAGACTGAAGGTGGCTGACCTAGTACCGGTATGTCTTCATAATGATGTTCCTGAGACAGTGAACGGGTGAAGACAGGGCTGGTTGACCCCCCAAGGTCTTCAAAGTCAAACAATCTTCTGTTAAAGTTAGCAGAAACAGTAATGGTTATCTTCAACGTAATTTGAAAAAATTAATTTAGTAAAATATAATGATAAAGCATGAATTCTCCTGAGCGTTGGACATTTGTCTCTGTACCTGCTCCTATCGGATTTGGGCATCCTGTAGAAACCGGAGGGGGGTTTTGAGGATGCTTTTGAGGAGGTGGATGGCAGGGGTGGGAGATTTCTTTGCCCTCTACTCTCCTCGATCCGACTTATTCCCATGGGATGCTGGAAGGTTCGTCTGGGTTTTGGGACTGGATTAATTGGGAGCGCGCCTGGTTCTGTGTATACATTTCCCTGATGCTCCCGTCCTCCTTGTGCCCCAGAGGTAGTCAGGCTTTCAGAGTCTTTTCTCTTTGTCTCCTCGTTTTTGTCCTTGCTCGGAGGGCAGAAGTAGTTTCCAAGCTCCGGAGGGGCTTTGCTGCGGTTCTCGCTCAAAGTCTCCAGCTTCTTAAAAAGCGTAAACACATCTCTCTTTTCAACGCTTGTTTGTTCGGCCGCTCTTTTGTTTGTGATTGTTAACCCAACCTGCTGCTTCTCGGCTGCTGAAGGAGAACAAGGCCTCAAATCAGCCGTAGACGTTTCCTTGGAACCTAGAGTTTTCTCATTCACTGCACATTTCCCAGGTTCTGCAGGTGAACATGGCCTCAAGCTTCCAGGTTCCCCCAAATTCTCTTTCCCGAGATCCTGTTTCTCAGTACAGCTGTCAGCGCTCGGCTTTTCTGTTGTTCTGTTGTTGCTTTCGGTCAAGGATTCAGTCCTTTTAGCACAGCTACTCTGGCTCAAACTGCTGGATGTGACAAGTGAATGTGTGGATTCTTTGTTCTCCCACAGAGAAATCTTGTCCTTAATGTTGCCTCCGTTAGATGTGGACAGTTTGGCTCCAACCATCAGAGAACTGTCGGTCCCGTTTTGGTCGCAGATTTGTCTTCTGAAAGCCATCCTGGATGATTCCTCCCTGTGGTTGAGCAGGTTGCCCAAAGGAGTGAAAGGCTGTTTTGATGCCTTGTTTGGTGTTTGACCAGCTTGAGGTGTTTTCATAGGTGAACTTCTCCTGGTTGGTTTTAGCCTAAATGGAGAGAAAAAAAAAAAGACTTTTACATTTTTAAACTCCTGTTGATTTGTCAAAGTGGTAGTTGAGATCTTTCAAAGTAGGCTGGGTTCATGCTGTGAAGAATGAACAGTTAGAGAAATTATTTAAAAGCTGGATTTTTTTTTTCGTAAATACACAAACATTTAATGTTCAGCCTTTTGTCCACATAGAAATGTGACATTGTTCAAAATGTGTTTTAGAGTGGAAAAAAATCTCGAAACGCCACCCTTGTGTTTTCACATAGACGGTCAGAACACAACCATTGAAAACAATGATGTCATTGCGCCATCTCTAACCTAACCTATGACTTTTATGTGCATGCTCCACCTTGTTTCCTGATTTTTTGTGGCATCGTTACAGTGCCACCTACAGGCCTGGCATAGTTACTACAGCATTTTGTGTTGTTTTCATTGTTTCCATGTGGATTAAAACATTTATTAAAACAGTTATGAGCATATTTTGATAAGACGAAAGATGGTTTTGCTAAACCGGTTACTGTGTGAACATGGCTTCGCTAAAGTTAGGTCATTGCGCTACAATTGTTGTTAGCCCCAAATTGCTAACGGTGTTCGCAAAGGAGTTTACAAAATATTTTGAAACCTTCATGAAGGGTCTCAACTTTCTCACGAAAATCTCTAGACGCTGCTCTCATGTTGCTGGAATTTTTAACGTGTTCAAGTTTTGCTTTAAAGGTACAGTCTGCAGTTTCTGTAGTGCAGTCTGTAAGTTTTCTAAAAATATATTTTTAACATATTTCTTCTCTTTGTCACTATCTCCTGACAGACTGATGTTAGACAAAGTAATCTTTGAAAAAACTATAGTCCCCTTGCTTCTCCAGGTGTAAAAGCATTTCTAAAAAGCCACAGTGACCCACCGTTAACCAGCCAATAAAAACAGAGTTTGTAACCAGCCAATAAAAACAGAGCTTGAATTTGAATTTCAGCAGAGCAAGGGGGAGCAGAGCTATACAGTATATGGCTTTGAGGTGGAGGGATCAGAATGCTTTGCCTGTTGAAATTTTTTCTAAGTGCTGCGTTCTACAGAAACTGCAGACTGCACCTTTAAAGGTCAGTCGATGTTGAGCATCTGGAATTCATTTTGAACCATTTCCAATTTCATTTCTGCAGTTCTAGAAGTTCTTCAAACTTCCAGGAAATTCTGGTTCTTGTTTCAACTAAAATTAGCTTTTTCGTTAGCAGTTTTATGTCTCCAACTAGTCCCCAAACAGAGGTACAACCTTAAACGTTGTTCTAAGTGGAGCCAACACTAAAATGGATTCATTATGTCTTAACACTTTTCATTAACCTTTACACTGCTATACATTTTGCACGACAGTTATTTGCATATAATTCTTTGGTGTTTTGCTACAGCTTATGGCAGCAGCAGCTAGCTGTAGCACTTCTTATGTAGTCTTAACTTACGGAAGAGATGTTACGATTAGGCCTGTCACAATAACACATTTTGCTCTGTGATTAATTGTCACAGAATTTATTGCGATAAACGATAATATTATTTGAAATTTAACAATAATTACAGTATTGTCAATTTTTAGAAGAAATTTTGATTTGTTTTACGTGTAATATCTTTTTTGACCACCTGATGGCAGTATAATACTGTTTGAACAAAATGATGGATAGGTGAGCAGCGTGTCTCTAAGAAAAATGGAAGGGAGGGACCTTGACGTGGCATGGGCTGACTCTACGTTCTTTCTTCGGTTCTTAAAATGGCGTACGCTGGGTGATTTGAGCTCTCTAGCAGAGCATTTTTCACACAAAGCTTTTAATAAAAAAAATAGTAAACAAGTTCTCAGCTTCTTTTTGCAGAGAAAAACAACTTTTTGTATGAAGGCATGGGTTTCAACCGTGAATTTTGAAGCTTTGAAAAGACGGAGGTTTTTCCCCGAGGTCGGCCTGTTAGCTTAGCTCATAGCTTAGCTTCTCAGCTTAGCGGCTTTTTAATGATCCAAAAACACAATTTTGGATGGTTAAAATATATTTTAATGAGAAAATAGAAAGTGAGGGGTCAGTGAAGAACACCAAAGTTTAGCTTGTTGTCATCCAGTGTCTTCAGCAGAAAGAGAGACACGAAGAAACGATAAAGCCGATAAATGAAAGTGAGGTAGATAATTTTCATTTATCATGCGATTAATTGATTTATTGTTTATCGCGACAGGCCTCGTTATGATAACCCTGGATTGTTCCATTACAGTAAAAAAAGCATGTATTTAACATTTTTATTTGTGGGGAAGCTGATTGTAAAATCATGTCGCAAACGTTCCAATAAAAAAATCCAACTGGAAATGTACAAAACATATTTTCTGTTTCTGTTTTCAGAGGTGAAAACACTTTTTTTCTTCTTTTTTACATTTAATATGATTTTTTTTTTTTTCAAACTTTGCATGAGAAATGTGCAAAACGTATTTTAAATGTATCCGTTTCTGCTGTGACGTTTTTGAAATTGGAATTGCTTAAAGATGGCGGCAATTCACTTTGGTCTCAATACCATTCAGATTAGCTGTTAGCTCGTCCGTCCGGTCAGAATTAAATTCTTTTTTCATTCAAAAAGCTATTTACAACTGGTAACATAATAATATGTAACGCTCCACAAAACCCCACTTCAAAAGATTTGATGTCTCTTTAATCTAATTTGTATCAGAAAGTACACGTCTTGCTAAAATGCTAACAACGAGCTAACTAACTGCCAGCAGAGTTTTTCCTGAACTTCTCACTCAGTCACTGGGGCTTCCAGTTAGGGGGGACACAGTCTTTTTCTGGTGACAGTGGGACAGCCCGAGAGAAAATGCCAGAGGACAGGCTCATGACTGAGCATCTTCTTGTCATCAGTTTGGCTAAATAAACACACGGTTGGACTGAGGCCCGATTCATGAGACTGTGTTTTAATCAAATAAATGAGAGGAAATGGGAAGCTCTAAGTTGAAAGACCTTTAGTGGATGTGATAACTAAAGGGCAGCTGCATGCTGCTTCCTAATTCACAGCCGGTTGTTTCATATTCTAAATAATCTGCTGATATTGAAACATTTTCTTTAAAAATGCATGTTACCCACACTCATGCATGTCAAAGTTGAAAAGAAAACTTTTGCACGGTCAATTAGCACTTGGAGTATGTGCTAGAGATGACTATCAGCTACTAAAACTGACCGAGTGATAGCCATTTTTGTTGGCTGAACTCCATAAAATGTGTCAGCCATCTTGAATCAAGTTGATGCTTGTAAAATATCTCATGAACCATTAGATTTACAGGTAGTCCCTGACTTACGAACGAGTTCCGTACCTACGGGCCGTTCGTAAGTCGAAAATTCGTAAGTAGGATCACATACCAAAAAAAATTAAAATAATAAAATAAAAAAAATTAAATAAATAAATAGATGTACAGTATTGTATAGTTACCAAGCACTTAGCCTATCATAACAAAGTTTTTAAAGATGGAGTGAGTTGAATTGTCTCCCTTTCACATAAAGGGAGCTAGCTCCCTTTATGTGAATGGAGCCTGCTAGGGAGGAGGGAGACAATTCAACTCACTCAACTGTGTTAGGATAGGCTAAGTGTTTGGTAACTGTACAGTACAGTACTGTACATGTATTTATTTTTTATTTAAAAAATAATTAATTTTTTTAATGAGATGCGTTAAGTCTGAAACGTCGTAAGTCGAGGACTACCTGTATTTTAATGAAACTCAATGCAATCACCTTCAATGCATCTACAGCTGATTAAATCTTGTAGTCAACCCAAATCAAGATGGCTGTTACAACTGGTGAGAAACAAAAAAACAGCAAAGATCAGTCAACTTTGCAGGCGTTGAGCTGAAATATGTTGTGGTAGTAGCTGAGCGTCATCGTGTTAATGGGTTGCATGGGCGATGTGAATTTATTTAAGCAATGCTCCTTCCATATTGTTTTGGAGTCAGGGAAAACAAGTTTTGGCACCTCTGGGCCTCCGTACCAACCTGTTGATGGTGAAACGGATATTCTCAGCGACCTCCATGGTTCTTGCACACCTGCAGAGGAGACAGAAAAGCGAGAGAGTTTTTAATCTTTAACAAGTTTTTAAAAAAATTATCCATTCTCGTGTTTTTAAATAAAATTTTAGATTGTGGTTCTTTTCAGTTGATGAAAAACGGCTTTCTGAGGACGGCTGGAAAATAAGAAGAGACAACTCCCTCAAGCCGTTTAACTCTAAGATATTTTTTTTGTGGCTCCTCCATGATCAAATTACAATACCCTCCTCCTCCTCCTCCTCCTCTTTTCTTTTCTGAAGTTCTTCTGCCACTTTGTGCTCACAGTTGAGCTGAAGCTGGAGTTGACCCGTGGAACATGCTCCACATACTTTCACATGTCTCCAAGTCCAACGTCTCAAAGTTCACCGTCCTCTAAGACAGCGCCTGGTCATTTCCCAGATCTGTGGCTGCTGTCATCATTTGTTTCACTGACATGTGGTCCAAACGGCAGTGTGCAGGAGCAGAGGGACCACATTCAGCCCTTAAAGTGACAGTTCGGTTGTTTTTAAGTGAGAGTCGGTGGAAAGATTATAAACATTTTACCACGAGAGTTCAGTGTGAACGCTGAGTGATGAACGTCGAAGCTAAATCTGAGTTCAAATGAAAACAAGAGTACCGGCTAAAGTTTTCAGAAGAGGCTGAAATAAACAAAAGTCTGGAAAGATCATTAGCTGAAATTCCTTAAATAACAAATAAAAGGTAAAAGTAGCTAAATGAAAGCTAGAAGCTAAAAGCAGCAAAACAAGACCCAAAAGTTTAAAGCCGCAGAACAGCCGTGAGTTATAATTAGTGAAACTGTAGCTGAAGTTACGAGACCGTAGCCAAAGTTAACGAGACATAGCTAAAGTTAACGAGACATAGCTGAAGTAAACGAAACCGTAGCTGAAGTTAACAAGACCGTAGCCAAAGTTAACGAGACATAGCTAAAGTTAACGAGACATAGCTAAAGTTAACGAGACATAGCTGAAGTTAACGAAACTGTAGCTGAAGTTAACAAGACCGTAGCCAAAGTTAACGAGACATAGCTAAAGTTAACGAGACATAGCTAAAGTTAACGAGACATAGCTGAAGTTAACGAAACTGTAGCTGAAGTTAACAAGACCGTAGCCAAAGTTAACGAGACATATAGTTAACGAGACATAGCTGAAGTTAACAAAACCGTAGCTGAAGTTATTGAGACTGTAGCTAAAGTTAAAGAGACTGTAGCTAAAGTTAACGAGACTGTAACTGAAGTTACCAAGACTGTAGCTGAAGTTAACGAGACTGTAGCTGAAGTTAACGAGACATACCTAAAGTTAACAAGACCGTAGCCAAAGTTAACGAGACATAACTGAAGTTAACAAGACTGTAACTGAAGTTAACAAGACTGTAGCTGAAGTTAACGAAACATACCTAAAGTTAACAAGACCGTAGCCAAAGTTAACGAGACATAACTGAAGTTAACAAGACTGTAACTGAAGTTAACAAGACTGTAGCTGAAGTTAACGAGACTGTAACTGAAGTTAACAAGACTGTAGCTGAAGTTAACGAGACTGTAGCTGAAGTTAACGAGACATACCTAAAGTTAACAAGACCGTAACCAAAGTTAACGAGACATAGCTAGAGTTAACGAGGCATAGCTGAAGTTAACAAAACCGTAGCTGAAGTTAACAAGACCGTAGCCAAAGTTAACGAGACATAGCTAGAGTTAACGAGGCATAGCTGAAGTTAACAAAACCGTAGCTGAAGTTAACGAGACTGTAGCTAAAGTTAACAAGACTGTAGCTAAAGTTAACAAGACTGCAGCTAAAGTTAACCAGACTGTAACTGAAGTTAACGAAACCATAGCTGGAGTTAACAAGACTGTAGCTAAAGTTAACGAGACTGTAACTGAAGTTAACGAAACCATAGCTGAAGTTAACGAGACGGTAGCCAAAGTTAATGAGACATAGCTAAAGTTAACAAGACTGCAGCTAAAGTTAACCAGACTGTAACTGAAGTTAACGAAACCATAGCTGAAGTTAACAAGACTGTAGCTAAAGTTAACGAGACTGTAGCTGAAGTTAACAAAACCATAGCTGAAGTTAACAAGACTGTAGCTAAAGTTAACGAGACTGTAACTGAAGTTAACAAAACCGTAGCTGAAGTTAACGAGACGGTAGCCAAAGTTAACGAGATATAGCTAAAGTTAACGAGGCATAGCTGAAGTTAACGAGACTGTAGCTGAAGTTAACAAGACTGTTGCTAAAGTTAACAAGACTGTAGCTGAAGTTAACGAAACCGTAGCTGAAGTTAACGAGACATAGCTAAAGTTAAGATACAAGATACAAGATACAAGATAGGTTTATTAACATTGCATCAATTTTCACCGATACAGCGTAAATATGTAGTTACAGTCATCCAGGAGAGAGAATGAGTGCAAAAAGCTGCAGCTCAACAAAACACATGACATGTTTATCAACACATGATATGCTTATAGCGCGGCCGCTCTCATCTGTCCCCAGATGAAGGTCAAAGGCAGGAAAACAGGCAAAGACACGGGGTTTTACAGCGTTGATATTAAAAAAAGATGAATCACGTTTTGTCTTCAAGACACCGCGTGATCCAGTAAAAACCATATCAAAAAGCACATTTAGTTACAATAACAAATTGAGAGACGGCAGGCAAGGAGATAGAGTCTGTGAGTAACTTCAGACAAACACAAGTTCAGCAGATGTGCAGCTGGGCGTTATCTGAGGCTGCACAGAAATCTCTGGGGGGGGGGGGGGGAGGGCAGCAGGTCTCTTCAGCTCCACACTCCCAGGAGAATGGCTCCCGACAGCCTTCTTTTCAAGGACATGTGCAGAAGCCAGATAATAGTCTTGTTTGTTACCCAATAGACCACAGTGTTCTTTTCCACTGCCGCCATCAAGTCTGTGGTGCTGTTTCATGGCCAAAAAAAATCCAAATAATATGTGGTTCCGCTCTATGAGCCTCCATCTGTCCCTTGATTGATCCGGGGTGGCTGTAAACAAGTCCCAAAGCGCACTGCAGGTCCGCGGTGGTCCACCACCGCTCCAAGCGAGCGATTGAGCTCATATGCCTTCTTCCGGCACTCGGCAAGGCAAGTCGCATATCTTTCTGCTCTTCCCTCCCCTAAGTTTTTCCTACTCCCTGCTTGCTTTTTGTCTCGTCTGCGACCCTTCAGCGCTCACTCGAACCAATATGGAATTAATAAATTGGGCTGTTTCTTCAATGGATAAGATTTTTTCCACGAAGCGGACCGTGCCAGGAGAAGCTGTCTGTCCCTCCGACACACACGCGGCTGGATACGTGCTGGACTCGTGGGGTCAGTGGCAGCTGAAGTTAACGAGACTAACTGAAGTTAACAAGACTGTAGCTGAAGTTAACAAGACTGTAGCTGAAGTTAACAAGACTGTAGCTGAAGTTAACAAGACTGTAACTGAAGTTAACAAGACTGTAGCTGAAGTTAACGAAACCATAGCTGAAGTTAACAAGACTGTAGCCAAAGTTAACGAGACATAGCTAAAGTTAACGAGGCATAGCTGAAGTTAACGAGACTGTAACTGAAGTTAACAAAACCGTAGCTGAAGTTAACGAGACTGTAGCCAAAGTTAACGATAGCTAAAGTTAACGAGGCATAGCTGAAGTTAACGAAACCGTAGCTGAACTTAATGAGACTGTAGCTAAAGTTAACGAGACCGTAGCTAAAGTTATCGAGACTGTAACTGAAGTTAACGAGGCTGTAGCTGAAGTTAACGAGACGGTAGCTAAAGTTAACGAGACTGTAGCTAAAGTTAACGAGACTGTAACTGAAGTTTACAAAACCATAGCTGAAGTTAATGAGACCATAACCAAAGTTAACAAGACATAGCTAAAGTTAACGAGACATAGCTCAAGTTAACAAGGCATAGCTGAAGTTAACAAGACTGTACCCAAACTTAACAAAACTGTAGCTAAAGTTAACAAGACTGTACCCAAACTTAACGAGACTGTAGCTGTAGTTAACGAGACTGTAGCTGAAGTTAACAAGACCGTAGCCAAAGTTACCGAGACCGTAGCCGAAGTTACCGAGACCGTAGCCAAAGTTAACAAGACCGTAGCCAAAGTTACAGAGACCGTAGCTGAAGTTAGATACCGTAGACGGAGTTATGAGACCGTAGCCGAAGTTAACGAGATTAGCTAAATGAATCAGAATGGCAGTTACAAGGTAAAAGTCAGCAGTTTAAAGCAGCAGAACAGCAGCCAATATTAGAAAAAATAATAGTTAAAATTAACTAAACAGTAGCTAAATTTAGCAAAACTGAAAGTAAAAGAAGCAGAATGGTTAAAATCTTGACATACAAAACAACAGCTTAAAGTTAAAAGTAGCTTCAGAAAACAAGCTCGGAGCAGGTGAAAATTTTTTTTCTTTAAAGATCAGTGTTTCGGAGGAACGTAGAAAATTTAAGGGAAAAATATAAAAGTTATGAAACTGTCAAATCATAGCACTGACTGAACGTTTTGATGTACAAAAAGTTAAAATGGCTCAAAGAGCATAAATAAATTACAAAAAAGAAAACAGGATTTACACGTCAATATCTTACCTGCTATTGATGACAATCTGAATGGTGACCTGACTGACTAACATCTCCTCCGACTAAATCAGACTCATCTGGGTTATTGTCAGCCTCATTCAAATATTCCTGCTGGAAGTGCTACAGCTTGCTGCTGCTGCTGCTGCCATTCATGCTAACAGCTAAATAAGATCACTGTAGTAAAATTATAAGCTCCACAGTGACTGGTCTGAATGACTATAGACCGGTGGCCCTCACCCCGATAGTCGCTAAATGTTTTGAGAAACTGGTCATGTCCCACATCAAGGCAACCGTCAACATCAATGAGGACCCTCATCAATACGCATACCGTGAGAACCGATCAACAGAGGACGCCATTTCTTCCGTGGTCCACACTGCTCTCACCCACCTGGATCAGAAGGACTCATACGTGCGTCTGCTCTTTGTGGACTTCACATCTGCCTTCAACACCATGATCCCCCAAACTCTGATAGACAAACTATCTACACTTGGACTAAGCCCCTCTATTTGTAACTGGATACTAGACTTCTTAACAGACAGACCACAGTCCGTGAAGATCCACAACTTCTCCTCCTCCACCATAACCCTCAGCACTGGCTCTCCTCAGGGATGTGTGCTGAGCCCCCTTCTGTTCACTCTGCTCACATATGATTGTACAGCCACACTTCCAGGCTGTCATATTGTTAAGTTTGCAGATGATACAGCGGTGGTGGGATGCATCACAAACAATGATGAGTCCAGCTACAGACAGGAGGTGGAACACCTGGAGAGCTGGTGCAAAGAGAATAATCTTCACATGAATGTGAAGAAGACAAAGGAGATGATTGTGGACTTCAGAAGGAACAAACACACCCATGCCCCACTGAAAATAGGTGGGTCTGCAGTGGAAGTGGTCTCCAGCTACAAATACTTGGGTGTACACATGAATGATAACCTCAGCTGGAGCAACAACACCACCAGCCTGATCAAGAAAGGTCATCAGAGACTCTACTTCCTCAGACGGCTGAGACGAGCTGGTCTGAGCAGCCCAGTTCTCACCTCCTTCTACAGGTGTGCAGTGGAGAGCATCGTGTGCTCCAGCATCAACGTGTGGCATGGAGGCTGCACAGTTGAAGAAAGAAAAGCTCTGCAGAGAGTGGTGAAGGCTGCACAGAAGTCTGTTGGAGTCAGTCTCCCCACCATCACAGACATTTACACCTCCAGATGCAGGAAAAGAGCCACCTGTATCATGAAAGACCTCACTCATCCAGCACACTCACTCTTTGCCCCACTCCCCTCAGGACGGAGGTTGAGGAGCATCAAGTGTAGAACCACTAGACTGAGGAACAGCTTCTACCCTGAGGCTGTTAGACTCATGAATAAATAAAAATAAAATTAAAATAAACACTGCAAAATATCACATCATGGTGATGCTGATATGTTTTCTTGTTGCTGTGTTCATCTGTGACCATCTGTGACCATCTGCTCATACAAACTCATGTTCGTGCTGCTGTTTATTCCCACTATATTAGGCTTAGTGTATTACTAGTTGATGTTTTTCTTAGTTAGTTCTCGATGTTATTACTGTTTTTCTCTTTCATTTGTTGTTGGATGTAACTGGGACCTCGTGTACATAATCTCGTTTTCATCTCATGTACCACATGCGGTGCAAATGACAATAAAGACTCTCTGACTCTGACTCTGACTCTGATAAAAAAATACTGTAATATGACTTAAATGATTTCTATAATATTTGCATAAACTCATGAACGATTTTAGGTTTGATTAGTTAAGATCCACTGTCTTATTTTTCCTCATGCGTTTAACTCATATTTGATAATTGAATAACTTAAATATTTATGCACAAACATGTCTTATGGCAAAAAGAGGAAAATAAGAGGAACCGTTCATAATTTTCTGTGAACTGTGCGAACAAATCAAATTAATTAGCATCTTACCTTCATCCATTGCACAGTTTCAGTGTGGTTAGTGAAGCAGTGATAGAAACTCTCTGTTGTATCCATTAGTGTAACATCCAGGCTGTGTGTGTCGTATGTTTCACCTCAGCCTCTGCAGCTTCTCTGGACAGGACTTCCTCTCCCCTCTCTCTCTAAAAACTGTCTGCCTCGCTCACAGCTGGGCCAACAGACTGAATGGAGGTCACCTAATACGGTCTGAACGCCACATTTTTTATCCTAAAAGAGCGGAGACGTTGGACCCCACGGGACACACGTCATCGTCATAAGTCTCCATCAGCTAAAGCAGATGTTTGGTGTCTCATCCCAGCTGTTTCTGAGCTGCACCCTCCTTAGAACAACACATTTAAAAACTGTCTTTTTTTGGTTGTTGTTCATTTTTCTCGTTTTGTTCTAGATTTGGGGTTCACACCACGGCTTCGTGTTTTTCTGTTTTCCAAGCTCAACTTTGTGCCATTTTAGCTGTTTGAGCTATGCTCAGTCAAGAGATGCGTGCGAGGACTTCAGATTTTTGTAACTTCAAAACTTTTGTTTTACTTTAATTACAAGAATTGTATCCATAAACAAGAAGAATTCTTCAGTTCCTTCAAGAACGTTGTTCTGTTTGTAATCTGCTTCAGTAAACTCTTTTTGTTTTCTTAAGCTACTTTTATTCTTTAGCTACTGTTTTGCTTCTTTATTGTTTTAGCTACTATTTGCTCATTTAGCTTTAATGTGATATTTTAGCTTTAGCTATAGCCATAGCCATTTGCTACTTTGGCTTAGCGTTTTCTGCTTTAGCATTTTGCTAACGTCTTGCTACTTTAGCTTAGCAAACTCTTGTTTATAGCTTAGCTAACATTTTGATATTTTTAGTTTTTACCGTTTTGCTGCTTTTAAAAAATCTTGTTAGCTAGTATTTTGCTACTTTTAACAAACATTTGCTACATTTAGCATTTAAGCTATTATTTTGCTACATTTAGCTTTTATCAGGTTTTTTGCTACTTTAGCTAGCCTTTTGCTTTTTAGCTTCTAGCTAATATTTTGCTACTTTTCCCTTTTAACCAGCCTTTTGCTGCTTTAAGGTTTTAGCTAGTGTTTTGCTAAAGTTGAACTATTTTAAGCTTTTTATAGCTAGTGTTTTGTTACAGCATTTTTCTACCCTTTTGCTTTTTTTAGCTAGCGCCATGTTCAGCTTCTAGCTAAAAAAATTAACACTTTAAATTTTAATTAAATTAAAATTTTAATTAAATTAACCTTTAATTAAGTTTAGCTACTTTGAGCTTTTAGCTAGCCTTTTGCTACATTAAGCTTCTAGCTAATATTTTGCTACTTTTCCCTTTTAACCAGCCTTTTGCTGCTTTAAGGTTTTTAGCTAGTGTTTTGCCAAAGTTGAACTATTTTAAGCTTTTTATAGCTAGTGTTTTGTTACATTTAACAAGCATTTTGCTACTTTTAGCAAACGTTTGCTACATTTAGCATTTAGGCTAATATTTCGCAACATTTAGCTTTTATGAGGCTTTTTGCTACTTTAGCTAGCCTTATGGTTAAGTTTTTATAGCTAGTGTTTTGTTACATTTAACAAGCATTTTGCTACTTTTAGCAAACGTTTGCTACATTTAGCATTTAGGCTAATATTTCGCAACATTTAGCTTTTATGAGGCTTTTTGCTACTTTAGCTAGCCTTACGGTTAAGTTTTTATAGCTAGTGTTTTGTTACATTTAACAAGCATTTTGCTACTTTTAGCAAACGTTTGCTACATTTAGCATTTAAGCTAATATTTTGCTACATTTAGCTTTTATCAGGCTTTTCGCTACTTTAGCTAGCCTTTTGCTACATTTAGCTTCTAGCTAATATTTTGTTACTTTTCCCTTTTAACCAGCCTTTTACTGCTTTAAGGTTTTAGCTAGTGTTTTGCTAAAGTTGAACTATTTAAAGCTTTTTATAGCTAGTGTTTTGTTACATTTAACAAGCACTTTGCTACTTTTCGCTAACCTTTTGCTTTTTTTAAGCTAGCGTTTTGCCATGTTCAGCTTCTAGCTAAAAAATTAGCACTTTAAATTTTAATTAAATTAACATTTTAATTAAATTAACCTTTAATTAAGTTTAGCTATTTTGAACTTTTAGCTAGCCTTTTACTACTTTAAGATTTTACTATTTAATGTGTGAAGACTGTGTAAAAACTGAAGTTTAGGTACTTTATCAGAGCTTTAGCTACATTTAGCAAGCTCTTGTTCATAGTTTATAACTAACATTTTGATATTTCCAGTTTTTACCGTTTTGCTACTTTTTAAAAATCTTGTTAGCTGGTATTTTGCTACTTTTATCAAACGTTTGCTACATTTAGCATTTAAGCTAATATTTTGCTACATTTAGCTTTTATCAGGCTTTTTGCTACTTTAGCTAGCATTTTGCTACATTTAGCTTCTAGCTAATATTTTGCTACTTTTCCCTAAGGTTTTAGCTAGTGTTTTGCTAAAGTTGAACTATTTTAAGCTTTTAATAGCTAGTGTTTTGTTACATTTAACAAGCATTTTGCTACTTTTCGCTAACATTTTGCTTTTTTAGCTAGCGTTTTGCCATGTTCAGCTTCTAGCTAAAAAATGAACATTTTAAATTTTAATTAAATTAACATTTTAAATAAATTAACCTTTAATTAAGTTTAGCTACTTTGAGCTTTTAGATAGCCGTTTACTTTCAGCTTTTACTATTTGTGAAGACTGTAAACTGAAGTTTAGCTACTTTATCAGAGCTTTAGCTACATTTAGCAAACTCTTGTTCATAGCTTATTGCTAACATTTTGATATTTTCAGTTTTTTCCGTTTTGCTTCTTTTTAAAAATCTTGTTAGCTAGTATTTTGCTACTTTTATCAAACGTTCGCTACATTTAGCATTTAAGCTAATATTTTGCTACATTTAGCTTTTATCAGGCTTTTTGCTACTTTAGCTAGCCTTTTGCTACATTTAGCTTCTAGCTACTATTTTGGAACTTTTCGCTTTTAACCAACCTTTTACTGCTTTAAGGTTTTAGCTAGTGTTTTGCCAAAGTTGAACTATTTTAAGCTTTTTATAGCTAGTGTTTTGATACATTTAACAAGCATTTTGCTACTTTTCGCTAACCATTTGCTTTTTTTAGCTAGCATTTTGCCATGTTCAGCTTCTAGCTAAAAAAATTAACAATTTAAATTTTAATTAAATTAAAAATTAAATTAAATTAACCTTTAATTAAGTTTAGCTACTTTGAGCTTTTAGCTAGCCTTTTGCTACTTTAAGCTTTTAGCAACTGTTACTGGGTGGTCTTGAAACAAGTTTTTACAACTAAAAATGGTTTTTAAACATACAGTATGATCTCACCATGTACAATTTTGCTTAATACTCATTAGGATTTGGTAACTAAGTAAGAAATAAAAGATGTATAGGCTATTCTCAAAACACTGTCTGCTCTTGCTTAGCATATCAGTCTCAAAACAAGATCAAAAATCATTTTTGTCTGGCTATAAGAATGTAAGACTAGGTTAGATGGACTATATTTGCAGTGTAGCTATTTACTGTGTGAAGACTGTGTAAAAACTGAAGTTTAGCTACTTTAAGTTTATACAGAGTTGTTACTTTTGGCTTTCAGCTATTCAGTTTCAGCTTCATCACTCATTCATCTGTTCTCACTGCAGTTTCACAGAAAATGATGTTTAGGTTTCATTCTCTTCTGCACCAAACAGCAAAAACACATTTTAGTGAACATGTGATGAAATTAAAAAAAAACTTACCAGAGTCAGATGCTGGCTTTCTGTCAGTTCCAAATTGTAAACTGCAGCAGGACTTTAGGCGGGGAAGTTTTTAAACTGGGAGAAGTTCTACAGAGCCAAAGGCAGCTGTTGTGCAGCAAAAGTCTCAGCAACAGGTGAACTGTGTGCAGCTGTCTGGTACGGAGCTCAGAAAGTGCCAGGAGCTGAAATAAAAAAAGATAATGGTTGGGTAAATCACTGTCAAATTGGGTTTATGATTTAGACTTGTTTTTTTTTTTTATATTTTGTCTTATTTGTTAACTGGTGTAATATAAATAAACTGAATTGAAGTATTTTACACAGGTCGTTATTGGAGATCAGTGAATCTGTGGAAGCTGAAACATGGAAGTTTAAAGACGCATGAATCATAACTTATAAACAAGTGTAGTAGTTTTATAATACTAAATATAAACTAAATACATAAAGTAAAAATTCCACCTTTTTCTGAAAATAGTAAAATCGAACTGGAAGTGGCCAAAAAGGTCTATACATGCCTTACCTTTTCTTTTTTTTAGTTTATACCCTAAATATGCTCCCAGACACAGTTTCTTTAGTATAAGTAAGTTTAAAAAAAATAAAAAACTTTATTGAAGTATTGAACATACAGAACAAAGGAACACCCAGAACAGAATAACAAATGACAATGATGCATATCAATATGTAAAAATGCATGTATTTTTGTCTGTAACCCAGACAAATATTTTAGTACATTGATTAATTCATAAAATATGTAACAGTTTAAAGAAAATTTAAAAACTATTTATTTAAGTTAAATATGTTGTAAATATAGCTACAATTGTATTTCATTTATGTTGTAAAATGCTTAAAAAAACTTTTAAAAATACACAAGTGTAAGTTAAAAGCAAGAAAACATAACATTTTGTTGCTTGTATTTTATTTCTGCTTTATTGTGTAAAGCCAAAAGGAAGTGTGAGCAGTCAGGGTTTGAGCTTGATGAGAGTGATTAGGAAGCCAGACACACCTGAAGCAACAGGTGTGCAGCAGCTGGGAGTAATTAAATGTTTCCTGATTGTTAACACAGTGATTGTCAGTGGAGACTTGTTTGATGGTTTTTGGGACTACAAGGGACAATTTTAGCTCAAAGTTTGTCCTACAGTTCTGTGTTTTTGCACTTTGAGGCAGTTTAAACAACATTTATCACTCACTAGCTCAGTGAATGCTGCACAGTAACTCTAGTTTAGCTTGTTGAGTTTACTAAGGAGACTGCCTCTTCATCATTCTGGCCTGGAGGTGAAGATTAGTCATAACTGGAGTGTTCATGGACTGCCAGAAGAGTTCCTCTGGATTACATTGCTCATTGAAGTTGAATCTGGACCAGCAGACAGGTGATTGCATCACCATCTTACAACATTGGTTTTCCTCTTCACCTGAACTGGGATCAGTGTCTGTACTTAACTACTAAACCAGGTACTGCTTTGTTTATTTATTTGCTCAAAGAGTGAAGCGGCCATTAAGTTTTGGGCCTCACTGCTCCCAAGCGTCGCTCAGGCTTGCAACTTTAACGTTTTAGAGTTAGATAAGCCGGCAGGTGTCTGTGTATATGAGTGGGCCCCTCACATACCAGTTGAAGCTTTACAGTGAACAGTGCCTACAGATGCAGTTTTGTTATATTGTACAAGTTGTTCAATGTTAAAAAACCTGTTCAGTAAATTGAGTTAATATTTTACTTATGGTTTGGTTGCTTAAACAAAATAACATTGAACATCATACATTTAAGTAACTTTGTAGTGCAGTCTGTAACTTTTCTAACAATATATTTTTAACATATTTCTTCACTCTGTCACTATCTACTGACAGACAGACTGGTGTTAGACAAAAGAATCTCTGAAAAAAACTATAGTCCCCTTGCTTCTCTATCAGAATTTATAAAAACACTAAAAACAGAGTGACCCGCCGTTAACCAGCCAATAAAAACAGAGCTTGAATTTGAATTTCAGCAGAGCAAGGGGGGCAGAGCCATATATGGCTCTGAGGGGGAGGGATCAGAATGCTTTGCCTGTCGAAAATATTTCTAAGTTCTGTGCTCTACAGAAAGTTACACATAGCACCTTTAAGTAATATTATCAGAGAATTTGCTAATAATATGATAAAAGTAAAATCAAAACAGAACCATTTATCTAACATTCTACCTAATTACCAAAATAATTTTTCAGAGGGCTATATTATCTGAGTGAGGTGATAAGAGAGCTTTTTTTTTGCTAGTTTTTTTTTTTTTAGCACTGGCTAATGAATTTTTTAACATCTTAACTATACAGTATAAGCAAAGTAAATGCAACAAAGTTCATGCTCAATCATCCTACCAAATCCAGTAATTCTCAATCTAATAAAATATACTGAAATAATTCAATAACTTTTTTTTTTTAAATTAGCTTTGAAGATGCTGATACTTGGCCCTGACCTCTCTGGATGGTTTTCAGAATCTGTTGGAATCCTGGCAATGCAGATATGTTCCTGTCTTTGATTTTTTTGTACACCTTATAATCAAAAAAGGCGTTCAATACAGAACAACTGGACTTTATTTGTAGCAAACAAGACGTTTCGCTTCTCATCCGAGGAGCTTTATCAATTCAGAAAATCTGAATTGATAAAGCTCTTCCGATGAGAAGCGAAACGTCTTGTTTGCTACAAATAAAGTCCAGTTGTTCTGTATTGAACGCCTTTTTTGATTTTATCATGTCCTGGACGACTGAGAATCTTCACCAGCATCTACTTATGTTTTTGCTACTTTTTCTTTTCTTTTGTTTATTTTTTATTTGTATCATTGATGTTCATCATTCTTTAGTTTGTAGCAGGTCGCTTTCGTAAAATGAGCCCTCGAGGCTCAATAAGATTTACCTGACTAAATAAAGGTTGAATGAATGAATGATAGAGATGTACGGAGTGTCACAATGACATGAGTACAGCAGGACAGTGGTGAAATCGAGGAGGATGGGTACATTAAAAAAATAGTTTTGTTTAATAAAAATATAGGAAAATCCGTGGGTACTCACCAGTAATGACTATTTGATGATGAATTAGCTGTGCATTGCGATGAAGGAATTCAATAAAAAGCAGACTGTAATTTCAGCTTTAATCTGCTGTTGACTTCAATGTTGAAACAGAAAAAATATTCATTTGTCTTCACAGCTTTGATACACTGTAGTAAACATTTGTCTTCACAGCTTTGATACACTGTAGTAAAAATGAGTCAACTTGGTTCTTTTTTAAAATTGCAATAGAGTAATTTTATTTTTCCTGGCACTGTTTTTTAACTGTGTAATTCCCCTCCTGTCCTCATGAGGGCAGCAGTGCGCCCTAGCCGCTGAAACCTGTGACGTCACTCGCATTCAGTAATGACACATCCACAATCAACACAACAGACTGTCGCCGCTCAGAGGTGCACCTCAGAGGGCCTCTAAACGTTAAGGTAAGGATCCACTAGGCTGAATTTATTCATTTAAAAACGTACATTAGTTATATATTTAGTTATTTATGAACATGTCATAAGTCCGGTTTTAGTTTGCAGACGTTTTTTGTGATTTTTAACGGTTTTAAACACCCGGAACTGACACAGCGGGAATAAATAATGCGCCTAGTGTCACAGTCGGTAACATGTAGCATTTTTTTTCCCTTTACAAAAGGCAAAATCAGAAAATAAACTACACGGGAAAGTAATTTTAATGGACCTTATTCAATTGTAACTCAAAATATGCGCTTAAATAAACAGTGTAGCTAGAAATAACCACAGGTTCCAGGAACACCTGTTTTTTTTTTGTTGTACATTTTTTGTACACCGGCACATTCTCTCTTGACAGCCTTTCTTAGAAAGTCTGATAAGAAGTTGTGTTTTGCTTAAAGAAGTGACAAACTGCACGCTTCGTTGAGTAAAACTAGGCACATGCCAACAACCTTTTTTTTTTTTTTTCACCTGGAAGTTGTGACTATAACAAGGTTTTTATAATCAATCAGTCATGCAGATTTTTTAGAAAGTATCTTGGTTTTGATTTCTAAGAGTCTGTAAGATCCTGGTTTGAGTTTTTATTTATTTATCTTAATGAACGCATGAAACCAGTCAGTGTTTCTGCTGGATGAGGTGGTGGGGGGGACGGATTTAAATGTAACACAGGGCTCATTCATGGTTCATTTTAACTGTTAACAGGGCAGCATTCAGAGCTTAGACCATAAACAATCTGTTGCATCACTCAAGTACTGTATATTTTTACTTTGAATTAAACTCCATAAAGATTGCTGCCCTCTGAGCTAATCAACCATTTGTTTTAACATTCCTCCCTCTGCAGGCACACCTTTCCACCCCTAACAATGTGTTTGTCCTGCCTGGTTTAGTGGAGGACTTCAGTTGACCCTCCCCACCTTATCCTCGAAGACCACCTCCTTCCTCCTCATCCTCCTCGTCCTCCCTCCAGCCGCCTGTGATGCCTCCCTCGTGCTGTGGCTATCTGTCACAGTTCACCCATCATCACCTGGTTGTCTTTCTCCTCACCTTCTTTAGGTAAAATGTGAAGTTTGCGTCACGCTGAGCTGAATTTTGTTCACAGGGGAATTTTTGCAGGCAGAAGACACGACGTAGAGACTAAGTTTAGCCTTAGTCACTTCAAACTCATGTTTGCAGCTTTCAAGACCACAATAAATCCCACCAATTAACTGAATAACACCCACTGAGGGTTTCTGAAAGCTCTGCAATATGTTTGTTTAATATCATCAATCTGAAAATATGTTTTGTTTTAGCGTTTAGCCAATGTTTAACTAATTTTGGCTTTTATCACTGCTACTTTTAGCTACCGTTCTATTAATTTTAGCAAAAGTTTAGCTGATTATTTACTACTTTTACTACAGTTTTGCTAAGTTTGGCTTTTAGTTGTCACGTTGCAGCCGTTAGCTCATTTTAGCAACTGCTTTTCTCACATTGGCGTTTGTTTTACTCATTTTTTAATGATCGGTAGTTTTGCTACTGCTCTGCTGCTTTTACCTTCTCGTTACTGTTCTTTTGGTTTCTGGCTTGTGTTCTGATTATTTCAGCTTGTGAACCACTTCTTTTAGCTAACGGTGTGACTTAAATTCACATTTTTATGATGGATTTCTGTGTTAGTTTGTAAACGTTTCCCCTAATAATAAACATCCTAACACGTCCAGACAATTTAGGAAGGTTGACTAAATATAAGTCATGTTTGGTTAATATTTGCATCTGGTAAAGTGCGTTTATTGCAGTTTAAAGGTGAAGAGCTGAGCTCAGGGTACATGTTGTTAAAATAACAGATTATAACATCAATACTGTTTTCCAGTTTTCGAACCGAAGAGGAATGTGCAGCGAAGACATGAAACACGGTTCAAAATGCTTCTGCAGCACGTTTATCTTCTCTCGTGTGTTTCTTCAGCTATGTGTTGCTGCACGCGTCCAGGAAAACGTTCAGCAACGTGAAAGTGAGCATCTCGGCCCAATGGACGCCGTCCATCCAGAACGACAGCGCCACGGCGTTCCTTCCCGACGAGGTACAGAGCAGAACCTTTAGAGGGCATTTTGAAAAGAATGGTCACCGAGTGAGCAGGAACTGGATTATTCAACTATCTTTTACGACCTGGCATTGTTAGAAAGAGAAAAAAATCAAATCCATATTTTTTGTGAATAGTTTATTTATTTTTTTATGTACATCCCTGTAAGCCAGATGAACAAATCAATGATACGTTTGTGGGAAATAAAAAATGGGAGTTCTCCTTGTTCCTTAAGTTGCTCTTGTTTTCTGATGTGTCCAGACGTGGCAGGACAACCGTCTTTTTGCAGACGAGAAGCAGGCCACGCTGTTTCTGGGCGCTCTGGACTCCATCTTCCTCTTCTCATATGCAGTGGTGAGCGTTTGTCAACACGAGCGCAGAAAAACACAAACGGCTGTCGGTTCTGAAAATCACGTTTGTAGAAACAGGATGTGACGGTTCTGAGGAGAGTCTGCGCTCAAAGAGCTGGAACCAGGTCACATCTCAGGACAGAAAGGGCTACGCTTACACTCATAGAATCTGGGGTTACAATACGTATCCAACGTTCTGGAACTACAGAAATGAGCTTTTTCTGCAAAAGCACAGCATGAATGCTGAATGACAGCTGAAGGTTCTTGGAAAAAAACAGCTGAAACTGTATTGTTAAAGTTAAAACTAGCTGAATTGCAGCTAAAATCTTAATGTAGATGAATAGTAATGTAATGGTAAATACGTACAGTAAACTTGTAGCTAAAGGCTAAATTGTGGGAAATTGTTGCATTAAACAAAAATTGGCAAAACTATAGCTAAAAGCAAAACTATAGCTAAAAGAATAATGTAGAAAATAACTAAACATTTAAGATGGCAAAACAGAAGTTAAATCGGTCAACTTTAGCTAAATGCTAAATTTTCTACACTGCAACACAATTGGTAAAACCTTAGATAATAGCTAAAGTCTTGCAAAAACAGTAGCTAAACGTTTAAACTGACAAAAAGAGCTAAAACAAAAAAATGCCAAATTTGTGGCATAAAGCAAAAAATGGCTAAATGTAGCAAAAAAGCAGCTAAACGTTAAGCTAATATTAACAAAAGCTAAAATTAGAACTGCAGCTAAAAGTGAAATGTTGTAAAACTGTAGCTAAAAGTTTTAATTTGGTAAAATAGTTGTAAAATGTTAACAGCAAAGGTGTAACTAAAAGCTAAAATTGTCAAATGATAATCTTAAAAGTAGCTAAACTGTTGTTAAAAACTAGAGCTAAACTCTGAATTGTGCTATAGTGTAGCTTAAAACAAAACCCGGTCGAAACCGTAACTTAAAGCTAAAAGTAGCTCATTGTAGAAAAACTATGGTTAAAAAGCAAAAATTGGCAGAACTGTAGCTAAAAGCTAACTGTAGCAAAACGGCAGCTAAATGTTTAAAATGACTGAACATTAGCTAAAAGCTAGCATTTGCTAAATCTTGGCTAAAAGCTAAATTTTGCTAAACCGTAGCTAAAAGTTTAAATTGCAAAGACGGCAGCAAAAGAAAACAAAATCTGAGCAGAATAGATTTTTAAGGATGTTTCTGAAATAATTAAAGATCCTAAAGTATTTCTGTGGTTTCTTTGTAAACATTTCAGAAAGTACAAAACTAAAACTCTATGCAAACTATAGTCAAACAAACCAAACTTTTTAAATTTGAACATGTGAATCAGAGCAAAGTGTGCAGAAGTAGCTGTAAACAAGAAAACATCTGTAGGGTTTACATCAGAGCTCCGTTCCTTCCTGATCAAAGCAAAATGTTTGTTTTTGTTTGTTGCTCTCCTCACAGGGTCTGTATATGAGCGGCGTGATCGGGGACCGGATGAACCTGCGTTACGTGCTCTGCTTCGGCCTGTGCGGCTCTGCCATTGTGGTCAGTGGACGGACTAAACATCCGTTTCCTCATCGAGCTCTTAAATTTACCTGTTCTTCCTGAAATGCTTCGTGAGGTTTATTTATTGCCCTGACTGTCCGTGTGCTCGCAGGAGTTTGTCTTTGGCACCGTGACGGAGTGGCTCCACATCTACAACATCTACCTGTACTGCGGCCTGTGGGTGCTGAACGGCCTGCTGCAGTCGGCCGTGTGGCCCTGCGTGGTGGCCGTCATGGGCAACTGGTTCGGCAAGACGGGGTGAGTTATCCTGGTTGGTTTATCCTTTTAGCTACCATTCTGCTCCTTTGATTTACTGTTCTTCTCCTTTTTAGCTGTTCTGCTTGTTTTAGCTGCTACTTTTATTCTTTTGGCTGCAGTTTTGCTCCTTTAACTTTGTGTTCTTCTCCTTTTAGCTGGTGTTCTGCACATTTTAGCTACCATTTTGCTCATTTTACTTGTTTCTTTTAGCTGGTGTTCTGCTCCTTTTACTTTGCGTTCTTCTCCTTTTAGCTACCATTCTGTTCCTATTCCTTTGTGTTCTTCTTTTTTTAGCTACCATTCTGTTACTATTCCTAAGTGTTCTTCTCCTTTTAGCTAATGTTCTGCTCGTTTTAGCTACTTTTATCTTTTTAGCTAGTTTTGCTCTTTTTCACTTAGTGTTCTCTTTTTAGCTACCATTCTGTTCCTTTTCCTTAGTGTTCTTCTCCTTTTAGCTAATGTTCTGCTCATTTTAGCTACTTTTTAAAGCCTTTTAGCTACAGTTTTGCTCCTTTAACTTAAAATTCTTCTCCTTGTAGCTGGTGTTATGCTCATTTTAGCTACTTTTTAAATCCCTCTAGCTACAGTTTTGCTCCTTTTACTTAGGGTTCTTCTCCTTGTAGCTGGTGTTCTGCTTTTAGCTACCATTTTGCTTATTTTTAGCTACAGGTCTGCTTTAACTTACGGTAGTCATTTTAACTGATAATTAGCTCAAATTTGTTGTGGTAGTAGCTGAGGGTCTTCCCCATAAAATAGTCTGAGGCAATACACATTCCAGCATTTATAAAACAACTTCATTTAGGCTGTCTTTTTTTAAATTATTATTATTATCATCATTAGTAGTAGTAGTGGTTGTAGTAGTGGTCTTAGTACTACTAGTAGTACCGTAGTCGTAGTATTACTGCAGGAAATTTCAATAAAAGTTCTTGATTGTTAAAAAAGCAAGAATTTATTTATTACATTTTTCTCTGACGGTGTTTTAAACACATGAAAAAGGAGCCGTTTTAAAATTTGCAGCACTTCTAAATAAAATCCCTGAATTGATTTTCCAGGAGGGGCTTTGTGTTCGGCTTGTGGAGCGCCTGCGCGTCTGTCGGGAACATCCTGGGAGCGTTCCTGGCTTCAAGTGTGCTCAAGTACGGCTACGAGGTGAGACTCGCACTCAAACGAGGCTTTTTGCTCCAGAACTGTCGGCTTTTAACCCTCAGCTCGTCTCAACTTTACAACAACAGGTGTTTCTTACTGGGACAATCAACTGTCTTTCATAACTGCTTAAAAATACTGGTATTTTATATTTATACAGTATTTATATTTAAAAAATTGTCTACCATAATCTAGTAGTCGGCCCTTTAGAGTCGTCTCAGTCCTAAAAAAAATCTATGAAATTTAAATGAGTTTTTGAATTTTAGCTCCTTTAATGTACTTTAGTTTTTCAAAACTCTGCAATTTTTTTATTGACAAAATATTTAGTTTATGGCAATTTTTGAAGGGGAAAAGAGGTTGTTTTGTCCCATTTAAGAATTTATTTATTTTATTTTTTTCAGTCTGGAGTTTTGGGAAGACCATCCAGTCCCCCATAAGCAAACTTTTAGTAGTCATCAAAAGGATTATTTATTTTTATATAACTTAAAAACATTTTTTTTTTTTAAATTATTTTACTGAATCAGTTGACTGTATCACTGATGCCACATTTTTTCGGTCCAGTCAGCAGGTTTCTGGCCTTCTCTTCAGCCTGCATGCACGTGGCTCTACTGTTGCGCCCCAAATGTTTACTCGTGCACAAAACAAGCGTATTTCTGCTCTTTGCATCCAAACATAAACAATTTTGTCGGACGAGACTGGAGGAACTCTCAAGCAAAGTCAAGCTGGAGACAGGAAGTCATTATTTTATGATAAATATGTAATGCTAAAAAAAACTTTTATAATGGATTTCAATATGGTTATTTTCCCCCCTAAGGAACTAGAAGACTCGAGTTACTGTGAGCTTACAGGAGCATTTGAAATACTTCTAATAAAAAAACTGGAGTAATTTTTCAGATTTTTGTCAGTTTTATTAACACCAAATAATAATAATACAAAAAATGTTGTTGTGTGCAGTACGCCTTTATGGTGACTTCTGTGGTGCAGTTTGCCGGCGGGGTGGTGGTGTTCTTTGGCCTGCTCACCTCCCCAAAAGAAATCGGTAAGAACCATAAGACATGTTTATTTAACAAAACTACCAAATTTTTTGCCATATAAGTCACGTTATTTTTTTATTTATTTTTTTCCATAATTCGCATGCCCTGCTACTTATACACCAAAGTGATGTACAGGTAGTCCTCAACTTACGACGGCCTCGAGTTACGCCGTTTCGCGGTTACGACGCACCTCCCATTTAAAAAAAAACAAAAACAATATTATTTCGAACATTTTATTTTGAAAAGCTGAGTTATGCGGTTTCCGGCAGTTTCCGGTTTTACTAGCTGCGGAGGCTACACCTGTCTGTACAGTACTCTCTAAAAAAGCTAAGTCTGGTCCTCTGGACATTCAAAAAACAAAACAAAACTTGTTGGAGCAAGCTGGACAGGCAGCAGCTGTGGAAAAGTAGCAGTTTTATGGACGACGATTTTACAACGTAAACGCAATACAGAATACGGAGGAACGGCTTCACCAGCATACCAGTAGGTTATTAACGCTTTTTTCTTTTCACTTCATTATGGCTCTGAAATGTGTGTGTTTTGATAATTATGTAGGGTGCTGTGTTAGGATAGGCTAAGTGCTTGGTAAAATACAGTACTACACGTATAAGGTGAAGTATTTACATATGTTCCGACTTGCGTCGAAATTCGAGTTACGACGCAGCATAGGAACGGATCTCCGTAAGTCGAGAACTACAGGTAGTCCCCGACTTACGAGCGCTCTAACTTACGAGGATCCAGACTTACGAGCTGGCAAATTTTTGGAAAAAACGCAAAAAATACTGAGTTTTTCTGTGTTTTTTCACCACAGTTCGTTAGCTAAACATGTGGACACACGTTTCCGATCATTTTTATGCACTCATAAGCAGTTTTTCGATGAAAAACGAGTGTTTGTAGTCGCGCTAGCAAAACCGTTCCAACTTACGAGCGAAATTCCGGACTTACGAGACACGTGGCGGCCGTTCCAAATTACGAGATTTCCGTGTTACGAGCGCCTCGTTGTAACGGAACTCGCTCGTAAGTCGGGGACTACCTGTACCTGTATTTGTTTTTTTCCCCCATATTTAAAAAACAAGTTTTGGCTGAGATATGACCATTTTCATTCATTCTGACTGAAAATATTGAACACTACCTTTTTCAGCCGCTAGATGGCACTCTACTAGTACAGCATGCCGTTGTGTCGTGTAATAGTTAAAAGTGGCTATTAATGACACAATCAGCTTGCCATAATCTGCCACCTTCATTCTGCTCGTTTGGAGCAACCATCAGATCAGCTTCATTTTGCCGCACCGGCGAAATGAAGCTGATCTGACCATTAAAGTGCATTTATTAAGCAAAAGTTAGACTGAGACACACGTTTACCATAATTTCGAGCAAACAAACAATTGTTTTTGTGTTAATCTTGTTAAATTCTCGTTAAAATCCTCCCGTGCACGCTCCCGCCATTTGGTAGCCAGTCGATTTTTGCCACAACGCCAGCCCACATTTCCGGGTTGTCAGCGGTGACGCATAATAGATGCGACGTGTACGGTGAAGCAACATACTGTATTTATGTATTTTTCCACTTTATTGGACACATTTGAACTGATGCGACTTATACGGTGGAAAATACGGTAAACGTTCACCTTTAACTTTGTTTGACTGAAGCTCATCGTTAACAGCGTCTCTGAACGTCGATTTGTGTGTGTCAGGTTTGATGGAGTCTGAGCTCGGCCCGGTCAAGACGGACTCGGACAGCCACAGGCCCCTGATGAGTGACGAGGAGGAGGAGGAGGAGGAGGTGGTGGAGGAGCACATCAGACAGTGCCAGTCGGTCCAGCAGTCGGATGAAACTCTAATGGAGTGCCAAGAAGCCGTCGGCTTCTTCCAGGCGTTCAGTCTGCCTGGAGTGCTGCCTGTGAGTCTGAAGGAGCCGACCGCTTTGGATTAGAAGATTTTCCCAGTCTTTCACCAGCTTGAATCCATCTCCTTGTCTTTGACAGTATTCCTTGGCTTACGCGTGCCTGAAGTTGGTCAACTACTCCTTCTTCTTCTGGCTGCCGTTCTACTTGAGCAACAACTACGGGTGGAAGGAGGCCGAGGCCGACCGTCTGTCTGTGTGGTACGACGTCGGTGGGATCGTCGGTGAGCAGCCATCTTTATTTATTTGTCCCCACTGTGCAAATGTTTTCAGTCTGTTAGAGATGTACTGTATTTTTCGGCCTATAAGTCAGTTTTTTTCTTCTTCTAATTTTCATGTCCTGCGACTTATTGAGCGAAGCGACATATTTAGGGGTTCTTTTCCCATATTTTTAGACCAATTTTTGGCTGAGATATGACCGTTTCCATTCATTCTGACGAAAAAAATGGAGCAGTACCACTTTCGGCCGCTAGGGTCCACCGACCGTTCCCAGCTCATGTGTCCGACAGCAGCCTCCTCTGCTCGGACTCACTCTGTCGCAGCACAGCCTCCTGCTCTCTGGAGGTCTGAACTATTGTTACCTCAGTGTTTGTTAGCAAAATGGCTCAAGAACCACAGGACAGATTTTGATGAAACTTACAGAAAGTGATCACTGGATGGACATTTACAATGAATTATCTTTAGATGTTTGAGCGAAAATTCGATTTATTTATAATTTATTATCGCAGCGCACGCGACTGTTTGGAAGACCGTCAAAGCGAAACTATTTAAATCCAGCTGACTTGACCATTACGAGCATTTAATAAGGAAAAGTTAAGCTCAGATACACTTTTGCTATAATGTCAGCAAGCAAATATATTTAAGAGTTTATTTTAAAGAAATGAAGTGTGTCCGCTCGCTGCGCGTGCACGCTTCGCAGCACAGACGTAGCAAAACTATTTTTTTTTAAATTCAGCTTATTTGACCATTACGTGCATTTATTATTACGTGCATTTATTAAGGAAAAGTTCAGCTCAAACACATCTTTGCTTTAATTTTCAGCAAACAAATAATTGTTTTTAAGTCTTAATCTTGTTAAAGTCCTTCCGTGCACGCTCCTGCGGCCATTTTGAAGCCAATCCATTTTTGGCAAAACACCGGCACACATTTCCGGTTGTCAGTGGTGACGCGTAACATACGCGATGCGTCAGCGGTGACGCATAATAGATGCGACGTATACGGAGGTGCGACACGTTTATGGATTTTTCCACTTTATTGGACATAATTGGACAAACGCGACATACAGTTTAGGGCAGAGCGACTTAAAGGGCGGAAAGTACGGTAGGTACGGGAGGAGTCTCTGCCACAGAACTGTCCAGGTGCTCTCTCCTTGTCGGGGAGTTGAAGCCAGAAGTTTAACAGAAGCTGCCACGTTGTGTTTGCAGAACCAGAGTCCGTGCACAAACGACGGGAGCTTTGAATCTCCCCCTCCCCTGCACTCGGTCAACAACTTTTTTTAAGCATCTCCATCTTCTACAGCTTATCTGTGGTCTGGTGGCGGAGATGAGGTGTCCACGAGAGAACCCCAGACTTTCCTCCCCAGTGAAACACTCCACCTCCTCCTGGGGGACCCCGAGGCGTTCCCATCTCTAATCCCTCCTGCAAGTTCTGAACCTCCTCAGACCTGTAAATCAACTTTCTTCACCACGACCGACCAAAGCAACGCCCTCATTACTGAGGCCGAGCCATTTTGTCTGTTACTGGGTTGAAAAGTTGTGGTGGCCATCTTGAATTTGTTATAGACGAGCATCGTTCTAAAAATCCATCTCTTTCATGGGATTTTTTGTTAAACGAGTACAGAGTTTTGAGGTTTTATTTAATTATATATATATTTTTTTATTGTTGTTGTGTTTTATTTTTTCCCCCAATTTACACGCTGCATAGTGAACAGTTGGTTAGCTTAGTTTCACAACAAGAAAGTTGCAAGTTTAACTCCTGGTGTTTGTTTTGACAGGAAGTTTACGTGTTCTCTCTATAAATGCATTGGTTTCCCCCGGTCCTCCCCACCACCGGCACTTTGTAGCCCAGAGAATGTTTCTGTACAAGGACAATGTTTCATTTTGATCAGGCACCTCTGCAGCAGCAGCTTCTGAGTCTGACACGAGACATTAGCTTATCTTCGGTGTCCAGGAGTCCAGGTTTCTATCTGCCTTTAGAAAAACCGATACCTGGGGTCCGATCTGTTATGAATGCGTGGAAGAAGGAACCAGAAGTGTTCTAGTTTTAAAAGATGGTTTGACTGTAGGGGTTGCACGACTACATATTTTTTTAAAGTCAACTTCAGCGTGATAAAATCAACTCGATGTCGACTAGTCGCTGTGACGTCATACAAACACAACACGCTATATCATATTCACCATTAAAGTACAGGGTATCCGCGGGGTTGTAAAAGGTAGTAAATGAAATTAACACAAATTAAGGCCATTAAAAAGTATTAAAAAGTAATAAACGTCA
The DNA here is from genome assembly GCA_038048925.1 of Garcialebias charrua. NCBI lineage: Eukaryota > Metazoa > Chordata > Actinopteri > Cyprinodontiformes > Rivulidae > Garcialebias > Garcialebias charrua. Next base: position 45,781 of record JBBPBX010001366.1, read on the forward strand.
TCTGACGAGGTATTAAATTTTTTAAAACCTACACAACTATATTTTTCCCTTTCTGGCGTCTTAAAAAAGGTCTGTGAATTTATTTATCTTTTTTAATTTTATGTTCCAAGTAGGACCTTAGCTAAAACAAAGACGTCATATCGTCAGTCAGTGTGCGCGCGCACCTACAGCTGGCCGAGGCTGATCATGTCTGTAAAAAGAAACAGGAAAGAGGAGCGCGACTTTATCCTCCGACATTTAACAAGAAATTTACCTAAACAATTGTTTGTTAGCTCGAAATTATAGCAAAAGGTGTGTGTCAGTCTAACGTTTTCTTAATAAATGTACTTTAATGGTTAATTCGGCTTTATTTATTTTTTTAAAGTGTCGCTGCCTGTGTGCACCGTGATCGCTCAGCGGTGAAAACAGGAAAAAGGAGCGCGGCTCGTTTCGCCGTCATTTAACAAGAAAAATACCTAAACAATTATTTGTTAGCTCGAAATTATAGCAGAGATGTGTTTCTGTCTATCATTTTCTTAATAAATGCACTTTAATGGTCAAATTAGCTGCATTTCGCCACCGTGGTGCAGCTTGCTGCTGGATTGAAGCAGTGAGCAGAGAGGTGGGGAGAGTATGGCAGGCCGATTGGGTCATTAATAGCTAGTGAAGATTCTCAGTCATCCAGGACATGGTGAATTCTAAAAAGTGCAATAAAAAAAACAAAGTATAGTATAATAGTATAATAAATAGTATAATAAATAAAGACCAGTTGTTTTTGTCTTGAACTTTTTTTAATTTGTCATTAAAGGCACGTTTTCCTATTACATGATACAACAGCCAACAGCATGCCATACCCTATGGGGCCATCAGGAACTGCAGGTTTTTTTTTTTCAGTCAGAATGAATGGAAACGGCCATATTTCAGTCAAATGGTTTATAAATATGGGGGGAAAAAATCTATAAATATGTCACTTCGTCCTATAAGTTGCAAGGCATGTAAATTATGCAAAAAACTGCAACTTACAGGATGAAAAATACAGTAGTTATTATTTTTCTCCCTCTCTTTTTGAATTATGCATGTGTTCAGTGTTGAATTACTTTAACTAAACTGTTCTGTTTTCAAGTTTACAGTTTTTTGTTTGCCATTAGAGATATGCTGTGTGTGGGAACAATTAAACTTTTTCTCTTGGGTTAGATTTAAATAACAAATAGGTCAGTGCTTTTATTGAGGCAAGAAGCAAATTGATGTACTGTATCCAGTAATTGTTATAAAACTACATTTACTACCAAAGCTTAGGAAGAAAATGACAGTAATCTTATCACTTTACAATTAGTTGCATGGAACTGAAATACAACAGGTTGCCGCTACGGTTACAGCTCGGTGCCGTGATGGTATTAAAAAATATTTTGATGGTATTAAAAAGGTATTAAAAGGTATTAAATTCAACTCTAGAATTTCTGCATATACCCTGAAGTAATTTAACCAGGTCTCTCTTGTAAAGAGTCCTCAAGGCTCAATGGGGTTAACCTGCTTAAATGAAGGTTGAATTAATTTATTACAGTATTTACAAAAAAAAAAAAAAACATCGGGAGCGTATATTTATGCTCCTACCATTTATCATACTGCAATTATGGCACAGGAAAATCAAAACTATTATAACCATATTTTCTGCCATACTAGTGGCTCCACCCTATAAGTCACATCAGTCCAAACGTGTCTAAAAAAAGTAGGAAAATCCATAAATATGTCGCTTTGCTGTATAATTTGCATCTATGATGCGTCACCGCTGAAACGTCACATTTGTTAAAACCCAGAAATGTGGGCCGGTGTTGTGGCAAAAATCGATTGGCTGCCAAATGGAGGTTACATGAGGATTTTAACAAGATTAACACATAAAAACAATTATTTGTTTGCTCAACATTATTATAAAGGTGTCTCTCAATCTAACTTTTCCTTAATAAATGGACTTTGACGGTCAAATCAGCTGCATTTCAAAAGCGAATATGCGGAAACATAAGCGCAAAGGGGCTACTTGGTTAATTTTTTAAATTTATTTAACAAGACAAACACCTAAAACAATTATTTGTTTGCTCGACTTTAAAGTAAAGGTGTATGTCAGTTGAACTTTTACTTAATAAATGCACTCCAATGGTCAAATTAGCTGCATTTCGCCGGGGCAGCACAGCAAACTGAAGCTGATTCGGTTGCTCCAGGCAGACGGTGGTGGCAGGCTATGGCAAGCAGATTCTGTCATTAATAGCCACTTTTACTTATTACATGACACAACGGCATGCCATACTACTCGAGTGCCATCTAACGGCTGAAAATGGTAGTGTTCAATATTTTCAGTCGGAATGAATGAAAACGGTCATATCTCAGCCAAAAATTGGTTTATAAATATGGAGGGAAATCCATAAATGCGTCACTTTAGTACAGGGGTCCCCAAACTTTTTCCTGTGAGGGCCACATAACTTTTCCCTTCTCTGGTGGGGGGCCAGAGTCAGTTTGTAACAGGAAAACGTGTGACAATTGCAGGAGTGCCTAAATGTAAAAAATTATTGTTTTCCAGAAAGCACAATCAAATAACCCTCTCTGGGCTCTTCACAGATGTTGGAACAATAATACATACCGGTAGTGAATAACTTACTGGGAGCCGTTTCTCCGCGGTGTCCATCCAAAAGGCTGCGCACGTTAACGTTAGCCCCTCCGCGTTAGCATGTTAGGCCGTGCAAGCTATCATACTTGTCTTTGTGACGGGATTCATAGTGTCGCCGCAGATTGTATTCTTTGAATACCGCCACCGCCTCTTGACAGATGAGACAGCCTTTTCTTTGCATTGAACCAAAAAATAATTGTTTGTCCACTGCAGCTTAAATGCCCTGCATTCTGAATCAATTTTTCTCTTACCTACCGGTAATCTTTTTGCCATTATTCCATTACATGTATGTCTTTGAGAGGGGCGGGTTCAGGATTTTTTTTCTGGGGGTTGCCAGACGGGGGCACAGACTGCAGAAGGGTGGAACAGAACGTCATGTTTTGGATGTGTCAGCGTTTTTCCCCCAAACGCTGACACAATAAATTAAATGTGGAACAATAGTTCAAAATAGTTCATAACTAAGGAACATTTTATTGCAAAAGTTCAACTTTATTATCAAATACAAATACACATATGAAAAAAAAATCTAAATGCTCTCTGGTATTGTTCTGGGGGCCGGACCAAATGTGGAGGCGGGCCGGATCCGGCCCGCGGGCCATAGTTTGGGGACCACTGCTTTAGTATATAAGTCGCAGGGCATGCAAATCATGCAAAAAACTGTGACTTATAGGATGAAAAATACGGTAAGCTGCAAAAGTGAATGAAACGTGCGGCACATAAAAAAAAAAGAGGCTAAGAACAGCGTGGCAGGCGGTGCTGGAGTCCACCACTGCCCACCCCGCTGTTTTGGTTTGGCTTGGCTGGAATAGGGCTGGGAACGGGGTTGGGCGGTGGTGACTGCGACTAGTTGACGTAAATATAAAAACTTGCGAGATGTCCTAGAATTGACTAGTCGACTAGTCTATGCAGACCCTATTTGACTGCAGCGTTTTGTGTCTTTTTCATTGTTAAGCACTTTGTTGACAGCTGCTGTTTTAAATGTGCTTTATAAATAAAGTTGACTTGATTTTTATTTTTATTTTTTGTGACAGGTGGGACGGTTCAGGGTCTGATTTCTGACTTCTTGGGGAAAAGAGCTCCGGTGTTGGTTTTCAGCCTGGTGATGGCAATGGGAGCCCTGGTGGGGTACAGCAGTGAGTAGCCTAAAAGAATCCTGTCAGCACAAACACAGGGCTTCGCGTTCCCGTCTTGATTTTAGACCAACAGTCAGAGCGGATGTGTTTTTTCCAGGATCGCCTAACGACCAGGTCATAAACGCCGTCATCCTGGCTACCACCGGCTTCTTCATCGGCGGCCCGTCCAACATGATCAGCTCGGCCATTTCCGCTGACCTGGGGAGGCAGGACGCCCTGAGGGGCAGCCACGAGGCTCTGGCAACCGTCACCGGGATCGTGGACGGAACCGGAAGCATCGGAGCTGCTGCAGGACAGGTGAGCCAACAAGAGGACACTTCACAGGTGATTAAAATAGATTATGAGATGATTATGAGATGATTATGATGCTGTCTAAACACCAAAACAAGTCATGACAGCTTCAACCACAGGAGGGCAGAGGTCTAAGTATGGCAGGCAGTTGTATCATTTAAATAACGAGAAGTTTAAATGTTTTTATTTAGCATGAAGTTTGAATCAAATGAACTAAAGATAATTAAGATACCTTTCCTGGAGTTGATCAGACTTCCTGTTTGACTCAGCTTGGATAAAAGCAAACAAAATGTTTTATTTGTAGTGAATTTACTGGTTAACGCTTACATGAACCTTAAACCCTGCCGACTAACGAGGGTTTGTTTGATCGTGATTCACTCCTAATATCTGGAGATTTTGCCGACTTGTTTATTTTTCATGCAGTACTTGGTGTCACTGATCGAGAGCAAGCTGGGCTGGATGAAAGTCTTCTACTTCTTTGTTGTCATGGTAAGAAGTTTACCTGAACAAAAAAAAAGTGTTTTCTAAATCAATAACAGAAATAAAATCTGTCTCATCTGGTTTTAAACACGTAGTGCCCATTCTATGTGATGTAACGTTGGTATTTTCTAGGTCTGGATAAGGAAATAACATTTATTTAATATCCTCCTCAATCTCAGTGCGGCTTTTGATACCATCTCCCACAACATCCTCCTCCATAGACTTTCATCCATTGGCATCACCCACACACCCCTCGCTTGGTTTCAGTCCTATCCCTCTGGCCGCACCCAGTTCATCCAACTAAAATCATTCAGATCCCATTCCTCTCCTGTGACTTCAGGTGTGCCCCAAGGCTCTGTCCTGGGGCCTCTTCTTTTCATCATCTACCTTCTCCCCCTTGGCGATATCTTCCGTAAATTTAACATCCATTTCCACTATTTTGCTGATGACACCCAGCTCTTTTTATCCACCGCACCTGACTCTTCACTTCCTCCCTCCTCCCTCACTTCCTGCTTAGCTGAAATTAAATCCTGGTTCACGTCTAAAACTTCCTGAAATTAAAACTTCTAAAACTTCCTGAAATTAAACTATCAGTTTTTACTCATTGGTACTAAATCCACCTTATCTAAAGTTAACAGTTTTCCCTCATCATTGACAACTCCTTGGTTTCTCCCTCCCCTCACGTTGAGTCTGTGTCATTCATGATGGCATTCTCTTTTCACTCACATCAATCGTATTACCCGGTCTGCATATTTCCACCTTCGAAACATCAACTGTCGCTGTCCATCCCTCTCTCTCTGCACTCTGCTTCCATCCTGGTCCACAGTCTGGTCACTTCTCGAATTGATTACTGTAACTTTCTCCTCTTTGGTCTGCCTCACAAATTAACCCGTAAGCTTCAATTGGTTCAAAACTCAGCTGCCCGCATCATTACCAAAACCCCCTCATTCCACCACATCACCCCAGTTTTACAGCAACTCCACTGGCTTCCAGTCACATTCAGAATTCAATTTAAAATCCTGTTATACACTTTCAAGGCTATTCATAGCCTCGCCCCTCCTTACCCCTCTGATCTCCTGCACATTTCCATATCTGATTGTTTGGCGGCGCGGATTAATTTCTGCTGCGGCTTTCCGTGCACATGTCCCCTCTCAAGGATGGTGTGTGCGCCAATTGCAATGTTTTGTACCCTGGGACAAATATGCCAATAAAGATATATTCTATTCTATTACCACCCATTCACGCTCCCTTCGTTCTTCCTCTTCCATCCACCTCAACGTGCCTCTTGTCCGCCTCAGCACTTTGAGATTTTCATTAATGAAAAGTGCGTTATAAATTGAATTCATTATTATTATTATTATTATTATTATTATTATTATTATTATTATTATTATTATTATTATTATTATTATTATTATTATTATTATTATTATTATTATTCAGCACCATGGGATACAGAGCCTTTTCTCACTCTGCTCCCCAACTCTGGAACGCTCTTCCCCCAGACATCCGTAACATTAGGCGTGTTTCCATCAAGGTTTCTAGGTGCGCATTATGAAGCATCGCATCAGAAAAGCTAAATGGAAACGGCATAATTCGAGTTAACTTCCTCTAAGTCGCTCTAAAGTTTATACGCTCGCTTGAGGTAGTTTTTGGGGAGTCGATTCAGAGCTGAGTCGGCTAAACGACAGATGGAAACAGATTAGCCGACTCAGTTCTGCCGCAGCGAACATTCACGTCACGTGACTGATCAGCTGTTTCCGCTCCGGACAACATGTAACATCGCTAAAACTAGTTGGCATGACAGAATAAATACAACTTGCCCGATAGCAACACATACCTGAAATATTCTCTCCATTTTGCCGAGATGTCTGTTTTCAAACGCTACTTCCTGTTTACTGTGGAAGTGCGTAACGCTGACGTCTGACGTATGGCGCTGACGTGTGACGTAATGACGCTGACGTCTGACGTAGAGACGCTTTGCGTGGCATTGCAGATGCGCTTCAAGCCAGTTTAATGGAAACACTTCTGATCCTCATAATTTTAATTTACATTTTAGCGAAATTTTCTAAAATTCGCTCAAAAATCGAATTTAAATTGGATGGAAACATAGCTATTGACTGCCTTCTGACCTTCAAATCAAAACTCATCTGTTCAAGTTAGCCTTCTCCCTTTAATTTTTATTTTTTATAGTTATTTTATTCATTCATTTTATTTTTATTTTTTATATAGTTATTTTATATTGTTTTTATTGTGTTTTTAATGCTGTGAAGTGTCCTTGAATGTTTTGAAAGGCGCTACCAAATAAAATGCATTATTATTATTATTATTATTATTATTATTATTATTATTATTATTATTATTATTATTATTATTATTATTATTATTATGGGTAAAGGAAAATAGTGTATAGACATTTTGTGTTATGTATTTTCTAGAAAATACAACTTTTTAAAAACTGTCTTTTTTTTTTCAATATTCTTACTGTAATCTCAAAATTCTGACTTTTTTCAAAATTCTGACTAATCTCAGAATTCTGACTTTTATTTTCAAAATACCAGTACAGTACTGACTGCCAGAATTCTGACATTTTTCAAAATTCTGACTTTAATCTCAGAATTATGACTTTTATTTTCAAAATTCTGACTTTAATCTCAGAATTCTGACTCTTTATTTTCAAAATACCGGTACTGACTGCCAGAATTCTGACTTTTATTTTCAAAATACCAGTACTGACTGCCAGAATTCTGAAATTTTTCAAAATTCTGACTAATCTCAGAATTCTGACATTTTTATTTTCAAAATTCTGACTGTAATCTCAGATCTATGACTTTTTTATTAAAAAAATTCTGACTATAATCTCAGAATTCTGATTTATTTACAATATTCTGACTAATCTCAGAATACTGACTTTTTTATTTTCAAAATACCGGCACTGACTGCCCGAGTTCTGGCTTTTTTCAAAATTCTGACTGTAATCTCAGAATTCTGACTTTTATTTTCAAAATTCTGACTGTAATCTCAGAATTATGACTTATTTTATTTACAAAATTCTGACTTTAATCTCAAAATTCTACTTTTTTCATATTCTGACAATGCAGTACTGACTTTTTTAAAATTCTGACTGTAATCTCAGAATTCTGACTTTCTAATACAAAATTCTGACTAATCTCAGAATACAGTACTGACTGTCAGAATTCTTACTTTTTTCAAAATTCTGACTAGTCTCAGAATTCTGACTTTTTTTTTCTTTCACAGAATTAAGGGGGGAAAATCTGTATCATCTAGATTGGAACTACCGGTAGTGGGGGGGAAAAATGAAATTTTAATTTAGGACTAACATCTTTTCCATAAACATACAGAGAATTTACAAGAAGTTTATAGCCTTTTAAGGTTTAAATAAATACTCAAATATCTACTAAAATATATGAAATTTCAAAATATACTCTTTGGGCTGAAAGCTGTGGTTTCTTTTATCGCAGACAGGTGGAAGCATCCTGTTCATCACGCCACTGCTGGTACGGGAGCTACGAGCGTTGTGGAGAGACAGACGAGCGCGGCAACGCCAGCTGTGATGCCCGCTGTGACACCTCTCTGATCAGGGACCAATGCAGCAGGTCTGTTTAGATCCTTTAGGTTCAGGAATCGCTGTCTTAAAAAGCGCTGTTAAGAATTGATTTAGGATTTGGAAGTGCCTGACTGTCGGAGGATTTGTGAACCTGCGCTGCTCTAAAATGTACACAAAACATCTGTTTAACAGTTTAAATGGATGTAAATACAGGTGCATCTAAAGGAAATAGAACATTGTGAGGTGGTTCATTATTAGAAACTCATGGTGTCTCACCCTCATCCAGGGGTCTGCAACCTGCGGCTCTGGGGCCACATGTGGCTCTTTCGTCTCTCATCTGTGGCCCTTTGAAGCTTTGACCAAAACTAACGTGATACAGAAAGTGCGAGTTTTAGCGGTTTTATTTTTTGTACATTTTCTGTAAATTTGTGAAAGATAATACAGTAGTCCTTCATTTATCGTGGAGGTTACATTCCGGACACCCCATGCCACAATAAGTGAAAATCTGCGACGTGAAGATGTTATATTTAGTATTTCTATATATTTTAAAGCTTTATAAATCCTTTCCACTCTTGTGCAATGTTCTAAACTCTTAAACCTACTCTACTAAATTTTACTCACCAGCTCTGCAGAACAGCAGCTCTGTTCTGTCCCGTTCTGATCGGCTCTCTGTAGCTCATAGGCACAAACGCTTTTAGAGAGAGCCGGCACAAAACCACTAAATGGTCCCGATTTGAGTTCAAATCCAGGAGAAACAAAACGTTCCTTTATTTCGGCAGAAAGCGATGGTTGGAAGCACTGTTGGGGCTTCTGGGAAATGTAGTCCTTTTGACCCTGATGCATGCTCAAGGGGTAGTCCTTTTGACCCTGATGGTCAAGGGGTAGTCCTTTTGAGTGGAGACGCAGTGTAGGCTTATTGAGAGAAAACTACAAAATGGCAGTTCCTGTCCAAAGTATTTTTTTTTTACTTTTCACTGTATCCTGTATTGTCCCAATCATGTTACAGTATTAAATTTTTATTTTGTCTTTTTCAAAGTATGAAAAACAGCTACAGACCGAGTTTACAAAAGTCGAACCACGAACTAGCGATGGACCGCTGTACTCTCAACAGCTGTACAAGGAGCCGAACGTGTTGATTACATTTAGCTGCTTCATTTTGATTTGATCTTTCTCAAAAAATAAAAATCAATAACTTGTCCATCAAATGACAACTTCTTCTGCACGCAGGTACTTTAAATTTATGTTTTATTACTTCAAAGTGGTATACTTAATTTTAAGTCCGAAAAATACTCTTATAAACCTGCAGAGTCGGCATAAACTTTTTTTTTTGTACTTTGGGTCTTTAAATTTACCCTAAAATGTAAAAGTATCAATAAATGTAAACATTTATCATATATTTTTAGTTTTATAATGTCACCCCAACTGGCCAGAAAAGCCCTTCTCCAATGACCTCTAAGTGGCCCATGGGCCAGCAGTTGATAAGCAGGTTTTGTGGCTCCAGACTAGAGCCGTCATTTCTAACCTGGAGCCTGTTCTGTGCAGCCAGCATACATCTGCAGACGCTATAGCACAAACGCATGGATATAGCTGTGCAGTCAGCATACATTGGCAGACCGCCATAAGCATAGCGCAAACCGACGGCTGCATCCATCCGCTGTGAAATCAACATATTCTTCTGTAGCAGTTTAACATTTGTACGACACTCTGACTAGCAGTTTGAACTGCTAGTAAGGAAACTGCTAGTAAGGGTGTCGTACAGCTGGTAAACTCATAGTAAGGGTGTCATACAGCTGTTAAACTCATTGTAAGGGTGTCATACAGTTATTAACACCCTCCCATGCGGGACGAGAGTTACCTGAGGTAAACAGATTTTGTACTTTATTTATATAATTAAGTTGAGCTATTCTAATTTTCCTTTTAACTTCTTTCTGTGACTCATGGTACAAAGCCATATCCCCACAAGTAAACCGTTTGTTCCTCTCAACAATGGCTTTTCTCAAATCTTCTGAGAACCATGGTTTGTTGTTTGGGAATTTATGACATAATCTCCTGGGGATTACCAAGTCCTCGCAGAAGGTGATGTAAAGTGACACTGTTTCAGTCAGTTCATTTAAATTTTCACAAGCATTAATAAAAACCTCCCAGTCAGTGTACATGAAGCAATCCTGAAGGTTTTTGGTTGATTCATCCGACCATACTGGAACACTGCGGTGCTCTGATTCAAGTATTTTCAGAATGGGCCGATAAACTGGGACCAGATAAATGACGTTGTGATCAGACGTTCCAAGTGCGGCTCTACGATAAGATCTGAGTCCACCTTTAACTGAGCCAAAACACAGATTCAGACATTTCATATGTCGTGTCGGACAGCTGACATATTGTTCAAAGCCACACAGTGATTTTGCGGGGTTACAATGGTTAAAATCGCACATTACAAAGTTCGGTGCGTCTGGGGAAATCCTCTGAAGCCTCCGCACAGTGTTAGTGAGCGTCTGGGCTGCTACGTCGGCGTTGGCTCTCGGGTGAATGTAAACAAGCGTCACAAACAGCTGAGGGAATTCCCTCGGTAAGTAATGTGGGCGCAGAGACACTGCTAAAAGTTCGATGTCCGGAGTACACAGTTTTTCCCTCAAAACAACAGTTTTGCACCAGTTTTCATTAACATACAAACATACTCCTCCGCCGACTGACTTGCCTGTCACCACGGAGTTCCTGTCGAGTCTGAGTGGCTCTCCGAATCCAGGTAGGACGAGCTCTGAGTCGGCGTCCAGCTCTATGAGCCACGTCTCTGAGTGCAATGAGACATGAGTTCTTGTACTCAAGTGACTGAACGTTAGCCCGCAGCTCATTAATTTTGCCCCGTAAGGACTGGACGTTAGCCAGCATTATAGAAGGTAATGGGATCCTACGGAGACCTTCTCTTTTTAGTCGCTGTCGTACTCTGTCACGCCTCCTTCTTGTCCTTCATTCAGAAAGTTGGCCTCCTTTATTTATTTGTCCATTGTTACTCCATCCCAAGGAGGATTTGTGCTGAATTGGCTCCACAGGGAAAACTGCTGCCCAGTCAATAATCCCAAAAGCCGTGTTTTAAAATGATAGGAGCTCCCGACTATATTTAAAAACGCTGTCTCCTTGCATTCTGCAGAGCAGGTGAATGACGCAGATGAAAAAAAGTATAAAATACCTCAAAAAAGCAGATCCCATTATACAAATGGTAATCTTGACAAACCAGAAAAGAAGAAACATGTGCTTATTAACATGGAGACGTTTGATCACTCATTCAAAACATACATTTAAAAACACGTATAGGTTGCCCACTTAACACACTACTATTGCTTGTCACCATTACCAGCGTCACCTCCTTTTTTTTGACCATACGTACAATCATTCTTGGTTTTCGCATTCCTTCCTTTGGTGTCGCATTTACAAGGTGATGCACCAATCTAATCATTGTATGCATTTTGCGAACCAATATCCCCTTTTCTGGGTCCCTTGGTTCCCGCTGAGGTTCTCTCCGTGGCTGCTGTTGCTACTGGCCCTGGTAGTGAGAAGAAGGTCCCTGAAAATTAAAACCGTTGCTTGGAGGTGAATGGTTTGAATCATGGGGGGCCCTAAATTTAATTTTCCCCATATTATATTGAGTACCGTAGATTGTGATCTTTCATAGTGTACTTTTCTTCTTCTTGGATATCTTGGTGTTTGTTGTTGCTCTCTTTGCTGCATATCATAGTCAGTAAATTGTTCATGACTAAAGTCAGTTTTTGAAAGAGTGTTCCAGTGTCTTCCTCTGTAGGAAACCCCTATATTCGTTCTAGGTGGGGGACCAAAATGTTGGGCCTGAAAATCAGGAGGAGGCACAGGCTGTTAAGGTTTAGGGGACTGAATCCTTCTCCTAGGGGAGAAAGTAGGTGTTCGGTCCTTCCTCTGAGTAGGTCCATAATTTTGGTTCCTAGAGCCTTGTGGGTGACGTCGGCGTCTCGCATAATGAACCCTGGAGAAGCCATGTTCATTTTCAAAATACCCCAAAAGGGCGGAAAGAAAAAAAAAAGGGGGGGGGATTTTTTTTCTTCTTAAAAAGATTTAAACTTTAATACCCTGGGATTTTATTAAGAATTTTAAAACCTTGTGTTATTAGTAAAATTTAATTTTTTGCCTTTGGCCCCCCAATACCTGTGGTTTCTTGCCCTTGGAGGCTGGAACCACGGTGTGGGATTGTTGAGGAATAGCTATGGCCGATGTGGTAGACCTCAACCCACGTGGGGAGAGGAGAGGCAACTCCTTCATCCCTGGTGTAAGAGGACCGGATGCTACCATTTTGTCCTCCTGATATGCAGCATACACCAGATCTAAGAACTCAGTACTCAATCTGCTCCCCTTTGACCTGTTGAGAATGTCACCAAGGAGGTCAGCTGTGGTGGGGGGATCCCTTGGGTCCACTCCCATTAGGGGTGCTGCAGCGATGTCATGGTCGGTCACCTCTGGCCCGTCCTTGTGGACCCTCTGGGATGGAGGGGGCACCGCTATATCACCAGTATAGCCATAGAGGTGTTATGGCCGTTCCAAATAGTCCTAGCGCGGAGACCGTAGCACGTAGACACCGTTGACATGTCCACGCGTCCGTCTCAGTCCCTTCTACAATCTAGGTTGGGTCACGCGCACGTGGCGCGCTTCTCCCCCGCGCAGGAATTGGGTAAATGTACCTGCAATATAAAAACAGACACCAGGTGGCACATTTCTGAGGGGTATGGACTGACACCAGATGGGCACCGAGGCTGGTGCATGGGCTGTGCCCCTCTAGTGTCAGTTGGTGACCCTCATATAAGTGCATTGTCTGTGCTCCTCTGGTACCCGTTTGTGCCCTTGCACATCCCTTAGAAGGGGCGCATAATGGTACCAAAGGAGCATGATCATTACTTTGCATTGGCGGCCATTTTAAAGTGTCGAATGAGCCCCTCTGGTACCCGTTCGTGCCCCTGCACATCCCTTAGAAGGGACGCAGAATGGCACCAAAGGGGCGTGGTCATTACTTTGCATTGACAACCATTTTAAAGTGTTGAATGAGCCCCTCTGGTGCCTGTTCTTGCCCCCGCACATCCTTTAGAGGGTACACGGAAAGGCACCAAAGGGGTGCGGTCATTACTTTGCAATGAAAGCCTTTGAAAAATGTTGACCGTGCCTCTCTGGTGCCTGTTCTTGCCCCCGTTCATCCCTTAGAGGGGTCGCAGAATGGCACCAAAGGGGCGTAGTCATTACTTTGCAATGAAAGCTGTCACAAATGGGTTTTAGGATTCAGAGACAGGAGTGCAAAAAACAAGAACTATGATAAACTATGACAAAAGGGGTTGAAAACAATAACAGGAGGGAGTGAGTGTGAAGGCAGGGCCAATGGGAGGTGGGTCAGCGGTAGAGCTGTCATCGGGCCGGAAATCCACGGCCCTACCCTACCCGAGCCCTATAGTTTAATTACCCAAGCCCGAGGGAGCCCGCTGATTTCCTAGAAATCACCGCCCGACCCGACCCTACCCGATTAAAAAAAAAAAAAAACACTACGTTTATTTATTAAGCTTTTACTGCGTTCTCCCACTCAGCAAAAGAACTTGATGTTGTTCTTCTTTGTTTTGATGGAGGAGGAGGAGGTGTGAGCGCGCTGCTCGCAGTTTGCTGTTGAAGCTTCAGGAATGTCAGGAATGCGGCAACTTGTTCCGCCGCAGAGAGAGCAGTGTGCGGACGACGTGAGCGTGCACCTGACGCACGTCAGCTGGTGACATAATTTTGAGCTCGTTAAAGTTAGGCCACAGAAATAATGCAACTCTCTGCAAGTCGTGGATAATAATTTTGCGCTCCAGCACTTCTGCATGTCTGCGGCGCAGAAACACCTGCTGCGGAGAGTCTGTGTGAGGACTGGCAGTGTTGCTTCAGTTTCTCATTCCAGAGACAAACCAGGTTGGTGGGATATTTGTCACCCTCCAGTTCTCTCTGTGCACGGTAAAATGGTTCGAGAAATGTCACTAAAAAGTCCAGCATGTCGGGGGAGACGCTGTCAGGCGCGCGCTGCGCGCCTGCTCTCTGGCTGAGTTGCCAATTTAGTGGCTGCTGCGCTGCGGTTTTCACCATCTAAATTCACTCTATTAATTATTTCCTCATCAATAAACTTACTGCCTTATATTCTTTACAAGCAGATTAAAACAATTTTATATTGTGTGCATTTTTATTTAGTTTTGTTTGTGCTGTATGATTAAAAAAACCACATCAAAGCCCGAGCCCGACCCGCGGCCCGCCAATCAAACCAAAAATATGGCCCGAGCCCGACCCGAAGTCGGGTCGGGCTCGGGTAGGGTCGGGCTCGGGCAAAGAAACGACACCTCTAGTCAGCGGGGCCGCTGATCATGACAGAAAGCCATTGAAAAGTGTTGACCGTGCCCCTCTGGTCTCTGTTCTTGCCCCCGCTCATCCCTTAGAGGGGTCACGGAATGGTACCAAAGGGGCGCGGTCATTACTTTGCAATGAAAGCCATTGAAAAGTGTTGACTGTGCCCCTCTGGTCCCTGTTCTTGCCCCCGCTCATCCCTTAAAAGGGTCACGGAGTGGTACCAAAGGGGCGCGGTCATTACTTTGCAATGAAAGCCATTGAAAAGTGTTGACCGTGCCCCTCTGGTGCTTGTTCTTGCCCTGGCACATCCCTTAGAGGGGTCCCATTGAAAAGTATTGACCGTGCCCCTCTGGTGCCTGTTCTTGCCCCCGCTCATCCCTTAGAGGGGTCACAGAATGGCACCAAAGGGACGAGGTCATTACTTTGCAATGAAAGCCATTGAAAAGTGTTTACCGTGTCCCTCTGGTGCCTGTTCTTGCCCCCGCTCATCCCTTAGAGCAGGGATGCTCACACTTTTTCAGCATGTGAGCTACTTATAAAAAAAAACCAAGTCAAAAAGATCTACCCAATACAAAAATGCAAAACATATAATTATCTTCAAATGTATTAAGGATTATTTTTATGTACAATGTATGTTGATGTACCTTGCATAACTGAATAAGCCAATATTGCACAACACATGTAATAAATCAGGGGTCACCAACGTGGTGCTCGCGAGCACCTGGTCGACCGCAGGGACCAAATGGGGTGGTGGTGACAGCAATATCGATTTTTTTAAATTTTATTTAAAAAAAAGATGGTAGAAACTGATCCCCACCCCGTTCTTTATAAGAATCTGGTCTTTTACTTTAATAAATGTTAAAAAATCATTAGATATTTTTTACTTTATAATGTCATCTCTAAAAGCCCCCTCCATAAAAGCCCCCTACGTAGAAGGTACCAGAGGGGCACGGACAATGCAGTGTGGTGTCAGTTTGTGTCAAGGAAAACCTTTGATAAATAAAAGTCATTACTCCAGTAATTAAGAAAATGCAAAATCTTTATGTAACATTTATAATATCAGAACAATATGGAAAATACTAGAATACAAAAAACTTAAAAATACAAGAACAATGAAAATGTGCAAGAACAATGCAAACATGGAAAAAAAGTACAAACAGTGCAACTTCAATAAATTTTCATTTTCTTAGCCTGGCTAAGCTCTCCTATGCGCGTCTCACTTTCTTTTGAATAGTCTTTAGAGGACTTATTTTGACTGAGCAGCTTCTTAGCATTCTTTTTTTGGGCGTTCCTTCTGGCGTTCCAGAGTCTGTCCGCTTTCTTTTTTTGGGAGTGACCTCTTTTGTAGGTGATGCCTCTGTTGGAGGTGAGGGCTCAGATGGAGGAGAGGCCTCTGGTGAAGACTCGGCAGATTTGTCGGACGGAGATTTGTCAGACTCTGATTCTTCACCGGATGTGGAAGACGATGTTTCTTGTGCGGAGACATGTTTTTGTTTTTCTGTTTTCTTCCGTGGTTGTGGACCACCTGAGGTGCTGGGTTGTGGTTCTTTGATCTTGTGATGGGCCAACTGGGGAAGCGTGGTTTGCAGAAGTTGTCTGACCTTGAAGACCTGCTTCAAGTCTGGGTTTTTTGTGTAGTACAAGTCTGCGGTCCCAGTGTCGTGGCACATCAGTTTGGTGACCACTTCGCAGTCTTTTTCAGACAGTGATGTCTTTGCCTGACAAGACAAAGGTGTGAAAAAATTAATGAACCAAAGACATGTACCTGGTGAAGAAAGTGGAAGAACAGAGTGTCAATACTTACATAATCAGCTAGGACAGTTCTGATCAGTGTGAAGTTGATGTCGCCACCGAACCCCATGTCGGACCACGCCTTCTGTAGGTAACTGTTGATGTTTCGCGTTGCTTTGAAGCCACTTGTGAAAATTATGAATTGGTTCTTCACCTCCCAGTCTCTTTTTTTATTGCAATAAGATGCTAGATCCATTTGAGCTCGTCGAAAGTGAGGGGAAGGTTTGCGTCTCCGAACTTTACGGTGGTCTTGTGCTATGTGACCTGTAAGCATTTAAATAAGATGTATGAGAACATTTATTCACAAAGTACAGTTGACAGGTCTAAATTTGTTCAATGTACTATAGTTCTTTGGCGTACACGAATGACAACGCCTTCCTTGCCCTTTTCTTGGATGGCCATGGCCACATCACTCCATGTTCACGAAGACACTGGGCCTGTGTCCTGTCAAACAGGCCCAGTAAGCGGTCAAGTACCCGTACAACAGACAATGGGCGGCTGGCTGGTCCTCATCACCCTCAAGCTGCTCTGTAGGACAGAAGACATTGGTTTGGATGAGCGACATTCACCATGCAGTCAGTACTGTGCAATAGAGAGATCAAACACTTACCTAGCAGCTCCTCAATCTTTTTTGGGGCCTTTTCGAGGCACTTCTGAATGGCTATGGTGCCGGGTAACCTCTTCATTTTTTTTCTTTTCACGTGATGCTTGTGTAGAATGACCGGACGGCTGGCGTGTTCTTTCCTTGTTTAGATCTGCAAGGATCTCTGCTATTTCATCCTTGGAAAGACGGCAGTTCAAAGGACGGACTGTGGACATGTAATTGATGAACTCAGCGGCATTTTGAATATAGTAACGGATGGTAGTGATTTCTTTTCCGCTCTTCATGAGAACCCCAATCCACCTGTGTAGTAAAGAAGGGTGTGTAAAGGGTGTGAAAATACACAACACGGCACAAATATTAGGAAGAGATGGTTGTTCTTGTGCTGCAGCCTCCGGTGTAGCCTCCCTGTGGGAGGTGTCTTGGGCGGCCGGTGGGGTTGGGGGGCATATGTCAGAGCTCCCCACTCCTTCCACCATGCATGGTCTGGCCCGGTCCATTGTGCGCTGAGGTAGTGAAGGGTTAGGGTTACCTCATAGTGAATAATTACCTTTTGAACACAACGATACTGCACACGATGAAAGACGGCTGATCCGATTACTGCATCCATTCTGTGTACAGGTATCTGAAATATTATACAACTTCACCAAAATACAGTATGTTATGCCTATATTCAATGTGGCTCACCTGATTCACAAACTCTCGCCCCTGGCCTGTGAGAATACGATCTGGACAGCCGTGCCGATAAATGATTCTACACAAGTTTCGGATGACTTGATTTGATGTTTATTCATTCATTTTTAAAAGAACAATACAAGTAGGGATGGGAATTGATAAGAAATTATCAATATCAATTCCTTTATCAATGTCATTTATCGATTCAATTCCTTATCAATTCTGTTATCAATTCTCATTTGGGTAATAAAATATAGTAAACCATTTTTGTTCATAAAGAATTTAATGATCTTTCACCAAAACCAAAAATATATGTAGTATTCCTATTTGATGAAGTTTTATTGTTTATTTGGAATTTCCTAATAAACAATAAAACTTCATCAAAACAAACTAGTAATTTTTGTTCAGAAAAATTTACATATCTGCTTTCACACTTATTTAGTGTGTAATTCAAATACCTCTGCTGTTGTTGCTGCGGCTGCCTGAGTGTTTTCTGCCACAGGACCACAGCAGCTGCCCTGATCCTGTCCCAGATGATTGTCATCATCAATCAACATGGATTTAAATCTGGGGTCGATAACAGTCGCTTCTTCAAGGAACGCTTGGATACAGTCATCCTGAAATTTAAAATGGAGGAAAACAAAATTTAGGGAAAGGGAAGATAGTTTACTAAGTTTGGTGTAAATTATTACTAGTCATTATTTAACAAATTTATTTTGTAACGTTTGGAAAGATCATTCCATATGTTTTCTTTAATACTGCTGAAAGCAGTCATCTGCCTGCACGGTGTAATGTTTTTCCAGCTTCTGGAGGATGGGAAGTATCTGGCCACAGGTTGGAATAGAAACAGAAACAGAACTGAACTTGTTAAACTGACAACTTACAATTTGATATTTATCATTTATATATATTTTTTACCGAAATTCACGTGCTTCCACTGTTGTAAAAGGGTGCAAAACTTTCCACAAATCTGGTCACAGATTGATGACATTTGTTTATTCTTGCCTCTGTCAGTTTATTTCTCCCTGCTTCCATGAAAGGAGAAGCTAACGTTGGTGTGCTAGCACCACTGGTGCTAACACTAGCCTCTGAGCCAGCCAGACTCCGGCAATCCTCGTCAACTAAATGTTATTACAGGAGAGGGAGATTATTTATAAAATACAGTGGAAGCAGTATAGCTAAAAGGTAACAAGGGAAAGAATTTAACGTTACCTGCTGTAACATTTACAACAGAGGTGGACGCTTTATCTCCACTTCCTTCTCCTCCAAGCAGCGTGTTAAAAACGGTACATTTCTTCAAACTAACCGCATGCTGAGTGGCCAAATGCTTCTGCATGTTCAAAGTATTTCCTCCCTTTATCGTAATGGACGCGTTGCATGCGTTACAAGTAGCCCTGGTCTCATCTTTTTTCGTGAAATGAAGCCAAACGCTTGAGCGCTTCCTCCGCGACGCCATTTTGAACACCATAGATATCATATATAGACACCACCACGCCACCACCACTCGGGCGTGGCGCTTGTCTGTGATGTCAGCGCTTGAATACGTCACCACCATGAGTCTGCAGAACCGATAAGCTGAATCGTTAAGACAAGCATCCTACAATTCCATGGAATTGGACTATTAAGAACCGGTTCTCTAACAGAACTGTTTCTCGGTTCCCATCCCTAAATACAAGACAGTTTCATCAGATACAAGAATACAAGTAGGATAAAATGAAGGGAGCAGAAAGAAGATGCAATCTTATTATATCTGCCCCTTATTTCAGTTTGTTCAACCAATGATAACCTTCAAACTACATCACAAAATGAATAATTCTACTTAATTTTTCTAACTGTAATATACAAACTACATCACAAAATGAATAATTCTACTTAATTTATCTAACTGTAATACAGTACACAGACTACATCACAAAATGAATAATTCTACTTAATTTTCCTAACTGTAATACAAGCCCAAAACCGGAAAAGTTGGCACGTTGTGCAAATCGCAAATAAAAACAGAATACAATGACTTGCAAATCTTTTTCAACCCATATTCAACTGAATAGAATGCAAAGACAATATATTTAATGTTCGAACGGAGAAACTTTATTTTGTTTTGCAAATAACCATTAACTTAGAATTCAATGGCAGCAACACATTGCAAAAAAGTTGGCACAGGGACATATTTACCACTGTGTTACATCGCCTTTCCTTTTAACAACACTCAGTAAACGTTTGGGAACTGAGGAGACCAATTTTTGAAGCTTTTCAGGTGGAATTCTTCCCCATTCTTGCTTGATGTACAGCTTAAGTTGTTCAACAGTCCGGGGTCTCCGTTGTCGTATTTTACGTTTCATAATGCGCCACACATTTTCAATGGGGGACAGGTCTGGACTGCAGGCAGGCCAGGGGAGGACCCGCACTCTTTTGCTACGAAGCCACGCTGTTGTAACACGTGCAGAATGTGGCTTGGCATTGTCTTGCTGAAATAAGCTGGGGCGTCCATGAAAAAGACGTCGCTTGGATGGCAGCATATGTTGCTCCAAAACCTGTATGTACCTTTCAGCATTAATGGTGCCTTCACAGATGTGTAAGTTACCCATGCCTTGGGCACTAATGCACCCCCATACCATCACAGATGCTGGCTTTTGAACTTTGCGCCTATAACAGTCCTGATGGTTCTTTTCCTCTTTGGTCCGTAAGACACGACGTCCACAGTTTCCAAAGACAATTTGAAATGTGGACTCATCAGACCACAGAACACTTTTCCACTTTGCATCAGTCCATCTCAGATGAGCTCGGGCCCAGCAAAGCCGGCGGCGTTTCTGGATCTTGTTGATGAATGGCTTTTGCTTTGCATAGTAGAGCTTTAACTTGCACTTACAGATGTAGCGACGAACTGTAGTTACTGACAGTGGTTTTCTGAAGTATTCCTGAGCCCATGTGGTGATATCTTTTACACACTGATGTCGGTTTTTGATGCAGTACCGCCTGAGGGATCGAAGGTCACGGGCATTCAATGTTGGTTTTCGGCCTTGCCCCTTACGTGTAGTGATTTCTCCAGATTCTCTGAACCTTTTGATGATATTACGGACCGTAGATGGTGAAATTCCTAAATTCCTTGCAATAGCTCGTTGAGAAAAGTTGTTCTTGAACTGTTCGACAATTTGCCCACGCATTTGTTCACAGAGTGGTGACCCTCGCCCCATCCTTCTATGTGGATGACTGAGCATGTCAAGGAAGCTGCTTTTATACCCAATCATGGCACCCACCTGTTCCCAATTTGCATGTTCACCTGTGGGATATTCCAAATAAGTGTTTGATGAGCATTCCTCAAATTTCTCTGTCTTCTTTGTCACTTGTGCCAGCTTTTTTGAAACATGTTGCAGGCATCAAATTCCAAATGAGCTAATAATTGCAAAAAATAACAAAGTTTACCAGTTCGAACGTTAAGTATGTGGTCTTTGCAGTGTGTTCAATTGAATATAGGTTGAAAAAGATTTGCAAGTCATTGTATTCTGTTTTTATTTGCGATTTCCACAACGTGCCAACTTTTCTGGTTTTGGGCTTGTACACAAACTACATCATTCTAACTGTAATACACAAACTACATCAGAAAATGAATAATTCTACTTAATTTTTCTAACTGTAATACACAAACTACCGTTACATCACAAAATGAATAATTCTATTTCATTTTTCCAACTGTAATACACAAACTACATCACAAAATGAATAATTCTACTTAATTTTTCTGACTAATACACAAACTACATCACAAAATGAATAACTACTTAATTTTTCTAACTGTAATACACAAACACACTAAGCTACATCATCAGTCACATCATCAGTCAACATAAGTGTAATACACAAACACACTAAGTTACATCATATATAGTTTTTGAGCAAGTCCTTTTTGACCTTTTTCTTAAATGTATACATTGATTTTGCATTTTTAACATCACTCTCCAGAGCATTCCACAATCGAACTCCCTGAATTGAGGTAGACCGTCCCTTTAAGCTGGTTCTGAATTGTGGTTTGATGAATATCTGTCCCTTTGAGATTGTAATAACTTTGTCTTTTTATAAAATTTCTTTGGATATTTAAAGGTAATGTGTTATTATGAGCCCTATACATAACTGATAAAATACTATATTCTACCAATTCCTGGAATTTCAATAAATTTAGCTGAAGAAACAAGGTGTTTGATGGGTGACTGAAATGTTTTCTGGTGATTACTCTTACAGCTCTCTTTTGTAAAATAAAAACAGGCTTTGTAATTGTTTTGCACGCTTTTCCCCAAACCTCAATACAATAGATTAAATGTGGAACAATGATTGTGTTATACAACATATACAGAGCTTTATCAATTAAAAAATCCCTGACTTTATACAGTACTGCAATTGATCTAGCTATTTTTGTTTTAATGGAATTTACATGTTTCCATGTCAGTTTGTCATCAATGACACCCAGAAACTTCACTTCACTCACTTTACAGATCACAACATCTTCAATTTCAAATGGATCGTCAACAATTCTCTTTTTGTTACTGAATATCATGTAATTAGTTTTATCTAAATTCAAAGATAATTTGTTTAATTTAAACCAAGTTTGTATTTTTATAAATTCTGTTTTCATCATATCCAAAATCTGTTTTATGTCTTTACCCGAACAGAAAAATGTGGTGTCATCGGCAAAAAGAACACATTTAAGAAGTCCTGACACATTTACCAAGTCATTCACATATAAAATAAATAACTTTGGTCCAAGCAGAGCCCTGAGGAACTCCACAAGTGATATCACGGAGGTCAGATCTAACATCATTTATTTGCACAAACTGTTTCCTATCTTTCAAGTAGGAAGTTGTGTATGAACATGTGATAGTGATTGGTGATTTGTCATTTTTGAGCTCATCAAAATGTGTCTAAGTCTTTCAGATCTTTTATTATTTTAGCTTGAGAACTTTCATGTACTTTGATCCATTGTTTCCGTTTCTTGTCCAAGTTTTTGTTATTTTTTTGTCGTTTTTCAACAACCTTGCTTTATGTGCAATGTTTGCGTTTTTTTTAGTTAGGTGTTCATTCATGTAGACATTAGTGTTTATGAGTTTCTTTGACTGCATCATTACCCTGTTTCTTTGTTTCCTTCCAATGAATCTGACGACTATTGATGGTTTAAGTTTGTTAGCTCTATTGGGCAGTGTGTAACAGGTGGAAATGTCATCATGTTTAATAATGTTTTTGCTACTTAAAGTGACTACCTGATTCTCCAGAGACTGCAGTCGTTCTGGTGATCCTTCTTCAGTCGTGTTGGCGCCTGTAGTTACTTCTGCCAATGTACGGCGTTTAACCTCGAGTCCAGAAATTACCAGATTCTCGCCTCTGATGTATTGTTCCATGTCATCACACTTTTGTTCCAACTGAGTTAATCGTTCATCTCTGATGATCCCCTGAGCTTTCATTTGCTTCATTTCCTCTACCAGTTGAGTAATGTTTTTTTGCTCAGCTTTCAAACTTGCAAGTTCCTCAGTGAGAAAGTTTATTGCATTTTTCAATTCCTCCATTAACTCCAAATTTTTATCCACCGAATTTTATCTCACCGACTCCTGTCTCGGTGACTCCTGTTTCTTTTTTCTCACAGGACTCATCTCGCCTGCTTCTTCTGGCCTGGATACAGAAATTCACTGTTTCACTGCAACTCATTCGCTGCTCTGCTCCCGTCCACAGCAACTCATTCGCTGCTCTGCTCCCGTCCACAGCAACTCGCACGTTGCTCTGCTCCCGTCCACAGCAACTCGCACATTGCTCTGCTCCCGTCCACAGCAACTCGCTCGCTGCTCTGCTCCCGTCCACAGCAACTCGCTCGCTGCTCTGCTCCCGTCCACAGCAACTCGCTCGCTGCTCTGCTCCCGTCCACAGCAACTCGCTCGCTGCTCTGCTCCCGTCCACAGCAACTCGCTCGTTGCTCTGCTCCCGTCCACAGCAACTCGCTCGTTGCTCTGCTCCCGTCCACAGCAACTCTCTCGTTGCTCTGCTCCCGTCCAACAGCAACTCGCTCGTTGCTCTGCTCTCGTCCAACAGCAACTCACTCGTTGCTCTGCTCCTGTCCAACAGCAACTTGCTCGTTGCTCTGCTCCTGTCCAACAGCAACTCACTCGTTGCTCTGCTCCCGTCCAACAGCAAGCAATTCGCTCGCTGCTCTGTTCCCGTCCACAGCAACTCGCTTGCTTTTCTGCTCACGTCCATAGCAAACAGCTTGCTGTTGTGCTCACGTCCACAGCAAACAGCTTAGCGCCGGTCCTGTCCACTAGCAACCAGTTCAGCTCAGCTCTCGTCCATCTGGGGCCTGGATGTAATTTATTGTTCCACAGCAGCACTCCAAGGCCTCTCTGGCCTCACTAGCTCACAGACTACAGATCAGACCACAGACATATCCTTCAGGGTCTAGAACGTGTTCTTGTAGCTGCTCTCTCAGCTAATTGCTGTTCAGGCTCCGCAGGGGGTTCTTTCTTGTGAACAACAGGAGACTTCACAGGCTCCGTTTGCAGAATTTTTCTGATTAAGTTTCTGGGACTGTAAGTTTCTGAGACTTCCTCTGCAGACTTATTTTTCAGAGGGAAAGCCTCCACCCACTTTGAAAAATAGTCAGTGGTTGTCAATATATACCAAAACCCAGAAGATGTCAGCGGGAGGAGACCCATCAGATCAATTCCGAGCAGCTGCCACACACGTGATACCTGTGGGTGATTGATTAAATTTTTATGAGCACCAATAGCATAGAAGTATTAAATTGTGGATTGCAGTGGATGGTTACCTTTATGCAATCCAGTGTCCTGACTACTCTCAGTGGAGGTCTGACTCTTTGGCACTGGTCAGTGGTCACATTCCGACACCTTGAAAAGGTTGCCGTTTTTCAGTTTTATGAAAGTTTGTAGTTTAAGGACATTTACAAGAACGTGGAAACATACCCATTTCCGTATATCAGAAGTTATACCAGTCCAATAAAATCTGGAACACATGGCACTTGTGGTTTTAACAATACCAGTGTCCTCCCATTGGTGAAGTGTGGAACTCCTTGAAAAGGTTCCATGCCTCCTTTGACTGTATGGGCCCTCCTGTGAGGCGAGGCTCCAAAATAGTTTCCCATCTTTATGAAAAGAATGTACTGTACCGGTATGCATAATTTTAATATCTACCTGGATTATAGAGCAGAATCAGGATATAAACTGTTCATGATTCACCCTGATGTAAAAGTTGCTTGGAGAACGCGTAATGTATACATAAAAAGTGCCTTTGTAATGTATACTTTATTTGTAGTTATAGCAGTAGCATTAAAAAACTCTAAACTTGGGTCATATGAGATAAATCACAAAAATGTTTGACATTTATCAGTTAAAGTTGTTAATCTTATCTTTGCCCCACAATAATAAAACCTTACTTGTTGAAGAGTGCGGTGAAAACCTCCTGGTGATCACTCATGTTAATTCCTTCATACACTCGCAGCAGCTCCTCATCCTCCGCCATTGCCTCCTCGAAAGCTTCACAAAAGAACAAGACAACCAAGTCAAACATAAGCATAAACATACAGTGATAAATATAAGCACTAGTGTCAGGCTGAACACTGTGACTGAAGTGAACATTAATGTGGTTTAAATACAACAACTGGGGAGCACAAGGAGCAAAACAAATGAGTTTTACTCTTCTGCCTGCAAGAAACACCATTTTGTGTGTGAGGGAGGCGGGGTGGGGTGGGGGAATCTAGAAAGGGGTTTACTCCACCTTTAGTAGAGTGGCAGGCGGCGTTTGTGTAGTGTGTGAAACCTTAAAACACTGTCCTTCCATTCATTCCTAAATTTCCGAGTCAAGTCCTTCTCAAATGCCAACTGGATCAGATTTGCCTTGCGTTGATGAAGCATAGTTTGGCGATGCTCTGTGAAGACATTTTTAAGAGTGGAAAACGAATTTTCACATGATGCGGTGCTGTCTCCAAACGTCAGGCCATGTTTAAAGGCTGCAAAGACAGTAGGCATTGCAATGTTACCACAGACTTCACTGTTGTTATTGACGTCGTCACTCACGTTTCTTCCGACTGGCTGAGCACTGCTCGGTTCTGCTCCTTGTGCTCCCTAGCTGCTGTAGCTAACCCTCCTAGCATGAATGTTTACTCCAGAGTTGACTTCAGTGCTTACGTTTCCAACTGAAATGGATGGTGCCGCTTCCTGTCCGCTCTCATTTATTCCACTGTCAGTGTCATTCGTTGTCCTCTTGTTTTTTTTGTTTAAAGTCTGAATATCCATGATACACGGACAATGGTGAGCGTGACTGTTTATGTATGAAAACAGCTAGTTTGCGCATTAAGTCAGTGACCCACCCCCATCGAACTGTAGTTGGCTAGAATGTTGCCTTGGCTTCATTGATTGGTTGAATTGTATGACTGACATGTCTTTTCCCATGAAATGCTGTTTTGCCTTTCATTTTCAGTGTTTTTTCTATATCAGTACACACTCTTACTAGAGCATCTACTGTGGACCTGCCATTTCTAAAACCACATTTATATTTATTTTTAAGTTCTCTTTTTTCCAGAACATACTTTAATCTACTAACTAATATTTTCTCCATCAGTTTACATAGATGGGATGTTAATGCTATGGGTCTGTAGTTGTCTGCGCATGATGGATCCTTCCCTGGCTTATTAAATGGTAGAATTATGGCTCGTTTCCAACTCTTTGGGACAGTTCCTCCTTCCCATATTTTATTGAACAGTTTTAATATAATATTTAACATTATTTCTGGAAGATTTCTAAACATAACATAGCATAGGTTATCTTCTCCTGGGGCTGAGTAACCTGTGTCTTTTAACGCCATTTTGATTTCTTTCATAGTTATATGGTCATCAAGTGTTGACATGGATTTATTTTTCTTCTGTCCTACATCATTGAATTTTTTGAGTTTTTGTTTTTTCTGCTGTCTGTGAAGTTGTTCCAAATGTTCTCCACTGTGGGTTGCAGCAAACGCCTCACCAAGAGAATCAGCCTTGTCTTTATTTGAAACCATTATCTCTTTATTTTTAATCCGTGCTGGAATTTTAAGTTCACTTCTTTTCCCACTCATTTTCTTAATCATAGTCCACACTTGTTGCAGATTTATTTTATATCCTATTGATGAACAATAATCCCTCAAGTTTCCTTTTTTGCCTCCTTAATGGTCCTACGTGCTACTGCCCTTTTTCTTTTAAAATCTATAAGATTTTCTCTGTTCATGTTTTTCTGTAAGGTGTTTAGAGCCTTGTTTCTCTCTTTAATTGCTTTACTGCAGTCATCTGTCCACCACGGAACAACTTTTGATTTTCTTTTTAAAACTACTTTTGGAATATTTGAGTGTGCTGCATTTAAAATGAGCTCTAATACCTGATTATTGCATTCATCAATGTTCCCTGTAAGAGTAACTAAATTACTATTTTTCTCACAATTAATTTTGAATGTTTTCCAGTTAGCTTTCTTAAAGCATCATCTTGTTGACATTATGTCCTCTTGTATTTTGTCATTTATAATTGTACTAATAGGAAAATGATCACTCCCCAATGTAGATGCTCCATTTACATTCCAATCACAGGATTTTGCAAGATTATCTGATACTAAAGTTAAATCTAAATATGAGACTGAACCTTTATTGATATTAAATCTTGTGCCTTGACCATTATTGAGACAAACCAGTGATCTTTAATCCATCATTTCTTCAATGATGTTTCCATTACTGTCTGTTTTGCTACTACCCCATAAGCTATTGTGTGCATTAAAATCCCCGCACCATATTTCTCTCCTGTTTATCCCTCCTGATATTTCCTTAAATACCTCACTGTCTAAATTTTTACATGGGTTATAAAAATTATGTATCTTGACATGTCCAATTCTTTTTAAGTTGTATATTTCTATGCTAATACATTCATATAGTGTTGAATGGTGGATTTCCTTATATGCTATTCCATCCTTGATAAATGTTGCACACCCTCCTCCACTGCTTCATGTACTTCTCTGTCTTTCCTTATTGTACTATATCCATGAATTCTAAAGTCTAAATGGGGTTTTAACCATGTTTCCTGTACACATATAATATCTGGTAGTGTTTCTAACTGGTATATGTATTTTTTAAGTTCTTGACCATTAGCTATCAAGCTCCTAGCATTCCATTGGAGAATATGAAAAACCATTCCTTGTCCATTTCCTGTCGGTTCAACTGTTGTTAATAGTGTGTGGATCTGGTCTGCTTGTATTTCTTTCATATCAAGAAACCTTCCTGCTGCTTCCACAATGGATTTTATTTTATCACTTTTCTTTTTCATTTGTATTGTTACGTTAACGATATGACAGATAAATGCAAGAAACTTCTCCTTTTCCACTATCATTGATTTTTCATCTATTTTACATTTGTGATTGCATGTGGTATGTTCTGGTGCTGGTGGTATCGGTGACTTCGTCTGGTTCTTCTGACTATCATTTACGCTTTTCACCTTTCTCTGGATAATTTCTTCATTACGCACTTCTTTCGTTTCAACTATTCTCACCCTCTTCAGTGCTTCAGCGTATGATACTCTCTCTGTTATTTTAATTCTTTGGGCTTCTCTGGCTTCCTTCTGTACTACACACCCTCCATATGCTGCACTGTGCTCTCCCCCACAGTTGCAGCATTTTACCTTCGACTCTGCCTCACACTTCCCATACTCATGTGGACCCCCACATCTTGCACACCTTATTTTCCCTTTACATTCCTTTGCTGTGTGTCCCATTCTTTGACATATAAAACATCTGAGAGGGTTTGGAATGTAGTCTCTGACTCGGTAATTTACAAATCCCATCTGCACACATTCTGGCATTGTGTTCTCAAAGTGTAGGATGATAGCCATTGTTTCTTTGATTATTCCATCTTTTTTACTTGTGATCCTTTTTGCTTCAATTACTTTGCCTCCTCTAATTTAATGTTTTATTTCTTCGGGTGTCATTTCTACAGGAACTCCTGATATTACTCCTCTTAATCTGCTTAAATAACCTGGAATGAATGCTTTAATCCTTTCTCCCACAAGAGTAATCATTTTTAATATTTTGTCCTGCTGCTGTTGACTGCGTATATAAGAATTCTTTTATTGTTCATGAGTCTGGCTAACTTTATTTTCCCAATTTCTTCCTCTATTGCATTTGTTAGTTTTATTGGATGAAAGTTTCTTCCATCTTGAATAAACTCCACCATTACTTTCCATTCGTCTTCCCTAATTAACTCCACCTGCATTTGATTTCTTGGACTTGAACTGTTTTTTGACTTTTTACTTGTCATTTCAATTTGTGGCTCACTTTCTTCTGACAAGCTACTGTCTCTTCCGTGTCTTTTTCTTTGTGCCTTTTTCATTTTTGATGAGTTGGCTATCATCCATTCCATCTCATTCTCACTCTTTCCTCCTGAAGAGGAGGCCATAATACTACAGTCAGAGCTCAGTTTATGCAATCCACCAAACAATTTCAGCTCCTACCGCCCTTGAAAAGTTTGTCCAGCTCTCCACTTCTCTCTCCTGCTCGAACGTCGCGTTCAGAGTTGTCACATATCTCTTCAAACTTTTCACTTATCCTTTGTCCAGTGTGTGACCCTGTGAAACGCTCACAACTTAAAAGGACTGACTGTAGTCTTGGGCCATTCTTAAGTTCCATAAAATGAGATGTTACACCTAAAAAGCCATGCATGCTCCTGTCAGTCCAGATATCCACAGTCACAGAAACCGTGTCGGTCTTCTCTAACTTGGATTTTATCTTTGACATTTTGTCTGCTGCAAGCTATCTTATACGCCTGGGGCCTCATGTATCAACCGTGCGCACGCACAAAAACATTGCGCACGTCACTTTCCACGCAAAGTGGCGTATGTATCAAATCTGATATGAACGGGAATATCTGCGCATCCACGTACAAATCCACGGCTGCTCCCCTGCTTGCGTACGCACGTTTCTGTGGTTATATTTCCTTTGGCGACACTTACAGGTGCCGCTGTGAAACTGAAGCCCCACAATCTGTGGTTGACTTTAAGAGCGGTTTGAAGACCTTTTTCTTCAACCGAGCACTCTACCACCTCATGATTGTGATCTCAGTTGATACTGTTATTGAATTTAATTGTTTTGTTTCATCGACATTAAATTCTGTTGCACCTTGTAGCACCTTGTGATTCCCATTGATGGAAAGTGCGTCATAAATTGAATTCATCATTATTATTATTAACTGTGCATGATGTGAAAATGATAATTGTTCACACCAGACACATGATTAACAATTATGACATCCACATGGACGCAATTAGATGAGTGGATACAAAAGCATGCGCAAAATAGTGGCAACAATATTGACAACAATGGCTCTATTTTTATTAGAGGATATAGCAAATCGCGCCATACGCAGAGAGCGTGTTTTTCGAGACCGAGAGGATTTCCTGGCTCATGATGATGACTGGCTCATCAGTCGTTTTCGGCTTCCGAGGGCAGTACTTCTGCAACTGTGCTTAGAGCTACGACCGGTTTTGGAGCGCCATACAGCCAGGAGCCGTGCGCTGCCTGTACATGTGCAGCTGCTGACAACACTGGGATTCCTCGCAACAGGGGCATTTCAGAGGGAGTTGGCAGACCGATCGGGACTGTCTCAGTCCACACTGAGCCGAGTCATGCCAGCTGTGTGGGATGGACTTATCCGTATGTCACCCAGGTACATAACATTCCCATACAATGCAGCTGAACAGGCCAACATCAAAGCGCAATTTGCAGCGAGAACCGGTTTCCCTAATGTAATCGGGGCTGTCGACTGCACACACATTGCTATAAAAGCACCATCACAGGATGAATATGTTTATGTTAACAGGAAACATTTTCATTCAATCAATGTGCAAATCATTTGTGACGCGCAAATGCGTCTGACAAACATTGTGGCGAGGTGGCCTGGCTCAACACATGATTCATTCATTCTGATGAACAGCATGGTTGGGAACAGACTACAAGCTGGAATGGTGCGAGATGGTTGGCTTCTTGGTGAGTAGATTATTTATTTAATCATCCTTATGATCTCTTATGCGCATGGAACCTGTGCGCACCCACATGTCGCCCTGTCTTTGAAGTTCCATTACTAGTCAGTGCTTCAAGTGAGCACCTTTCTGTTAATGGCTGGTTGAAATGTAGTGTCAGAGCAGTCTACCAAGCCCTTGATTGTTCCTGTGTGCATAGCGGTTCTGCAAATAAACGCGTGCGTAAAGTGTGGAATGCGTCCAGCGCACTGCTGCGTTCATTAACACAAAGTAACCCAAAAGCGCAGCATTACCAACTGATAAGCATCTGACTCTGCCCCATTGTAATTTATTATTTTTATTCCACAGGGGACCGTGGTTACCCACTAAAAACATGGCTCATGACTCCTCTCGCCAACCCCCACACTGAGCAAGAGCGGAGGTATAATGACGTCCATTCCCGCAGCCGGTCAGTCGTCGAGAGGACAATTGGCCTGCTAAAGGGACGGTGGCGCTGTCTGGACAGGACTGGAGGTCTGCTGCTCTATAGTCCTGAAAAGGTGTGCCGCATTGTGATGGCATGTGGCGTCCTCCACAATCTTGCACACGGACTTGACATACCACAACCTGACTTGCCCCCACCTGAGGGGCCAGAACCTGCACCACCCAATGTACATCCCACCCAGGCAGCTATTAGGGCCCGGCAAAATGTGATAGCAAATATATAAAACAGACAAGTACACATGATCACCTCATCAGAGCATTTAATGTTGTGTTTATATCCACGAGGACTCTGATGAGTTGTTCCAGGCGGTCATTAGTGGCATTACTGCCGACAACTCTGATTAGTTGGTCCAGGCGGTCGTTTATGCCATTGATACCGGCAACAATGGCATGCTGCGTCTGCAGGACATCTGCCGTCATGACACGGCCAGGACGGACATCAGCAGCTGGCAGGTGGGGTGCGGGGACATCAGCAGCTGGCAGGTGGGGTGCGGGGGCATCAGCAGCTGGCAGGTGGGGTGCGGGGGCATCAGCAGCTGGCAGGTGGGGTGCGGGGGCATCAGCAGCTGGCAGGTGGGGTGCGGGGGCATCAGCAGCTGGCTGGTGGGGTGCGCGGGCATCAGCAGCTGGCTGGTGGGGTGCGGGGGCATCAGCAGCTGGCTGGTGGGGTGTGCTGGAGGTGCCCGTGGTGCCAGACGTTCCAGGGACACTGGGGGAGCAGCCAACACCTGAGCCACCAGGCTGTGTGTCTTCTGTTCCATCCACTGATGGCAGAATAAAATGTGTACATGTGAATAAAATATAAATGAATCCCATGACTGCATAATTGTTATTCTTATAGTCACCAGTATGAGAACAAGGTATTATGGCATTTACAATTAACACTGACTTATTTACTTACTGCGACTGTCCGAATCCCCCGCATGCGGATCCACCACACCTGTGAGGGCCGTGTCGCCCACAATGCCGGCAACCCGCCGGTCGAATGGGGTGAGGTCATCGTCCCCTGTACCCCCGCCTGTCATCAGCACACTCTGGCGATGGGCTGCTGTCCTCCTCTTCACGTCCCCCTTGATGTCCGACCACTTCTTCTTGAGTTCGGACACTGTGCGCTGCTCAGATCCAACGGCATTTACGGCCACACACAGGCTGTCCCACTCCTGCCTCTTGCGCTTCGCTGTCACGCCAGTGGACAGCGAGCCAAACAGGACGGTTTTACGTGCCTCTACCTCACCCAGGAGTGCCTCCTGTTCGCAGTCTGTGTAGTTCCTCTTTTTTGTGCGTTTCGCCATGGTTTGCAATGGAGCGGAGACGACTTTCCGCAGGTTCAGGGCATATTTAAATGAATTTGCATATTTATATGGAGGCGTGTCAAGGGCGGAGTCGGCCACTCTCTCATGTGCGCTGAATTCCACGTTGATTGTGTTGTACATAAGGAATGTGCGTGGATACCGGCGTACGCACGGTTTGATAAATCTGGATTTTTTTGTGCGTGGACACTTTTCTGGATTTGTCCGTACGTGACTTTTCAGTAAGAAATCTACGCAGGTCTTTGATACATGAGGCCCCTGGACTTTATTTATTATACTATACTTTATACTTTATTGTTTCTTTTCTTGTACTTTTTAGAATTTACCATCTCCTGGATGACTGAGAATCTTCACTAGCTATTAATGACTCAATCGGTCAAACCCTCACCACCTTCCTGCTCTCTGCTTGGAACCGTCAAAACAGCTGCACCACCTCGGTGAATTTGACCATTAAAGTGCATTTATTAAGCAAATGATAGACTGAGACACACATCTGCTATAATTTTGAGCTAACAAATAATTGTTTAGGTGCTTTTCTTGTAAAATTTCGGAGAAACAAGCTGCGTTCCTGCTTCCTCCTTTTTTTCCCTCCCTTTGCGCGTTCACGGACAACCAATGTGAAACTAGTTTTTAAAGGGGACCACAGATGCAAAATTCACTTTTTAATGTTTTTGTACTCAACTTTGGGTATTTACTTCATAAAAAAACAGTCCTAAGGCCAAAAAAATGCACCCAGTGGTTTATTTACTATAAGTATATTTATTTATCTTAGATAGAAACGGGCCGATTGCACTTCCTGCGGTTTGTTACGTCACAAACCGCAGCCACAACCCACAGCCACAACCCATCCCAACCTTTGTCCCGCCCCCGTCACCTAGCAACCCCTGGTAATGCTCCACCCACGCGGTTCCTGAGTTCATCTCAGCCTGCACACTAGGTGGCGGTATGCACCTAACAGTTGTTTGCGATCCGCCATAAATCAAATGGAGAAGAAGAAGAATAGTTCATCTCAGCAGAATGGCTCCTAAAGTTAAATGTTGCGTTGTTGGCTGCATTACACAACATGTGTCGATACACACTCTTCCAGTCTCAGAGAGCAGAGATGCGTGGCTTAATTTTATTTTTAATGGCAATGTCCCGGCGACATTACCGAAGAAGAATTACACTTCTTATATGATGAAGGACTACTTTTGCACAACTGCCAGTTTGGTTGAGTGGTTAGCGCACTGGACCGCCAACCGGGAGACCTGAGATCGCATCTTGTCCATTGCATCTTTTTCCCCCCCCTTTTTTTTTTAAAGCCTTTTGTTTCGGAGAAACCCTCTCTGACCCTCCTGGCGCAGATAATGGAGCACTAAGCAGATTTAAAATTGATAGTTTTCAGATAAAAAGACAGCACCGCTGTGAGTGTGTGTGTGTGTGTGTGTGTATGTGTGTCCGCCAGTGACTGCTCGCTCCCTCCAGCTCGCGCGCACGGTGAGAGTGAGGGAGAGTCAGAGGGAGTTGGACATGACAGAGGAAGAATAAAAAATGACACGACAACTTGTACACTGTGATCTGTTGCGGTCCAATTCAGCTCAGCTCGACTCTGTGGCAGTAACGTGAGTTGACTTCCTCGTCTGCCTTTGGAGGGCGGAGTTAATGTAAGCAGATCTTTGAAGGGCGTGCCACGAGATCTCATTATCATAAACCGGTCGTTCAAAACGAAAGTTAAAAATGGCAGAATTAAAAAGGGTATAATTGATTATCTAAGAATTATTTTGTGTATTAAATTGAACGAATACTGTCTGGTAACCCCAAAGAAATACCATAAAATTTTTAAAAACATATCTGTGGTCTCCTTTAAATAAAGCTGACTTGACCATTAAAGTACATTTATTAAGAAAATGTTAGACTGAGACACACCTTTGCAGAACTTCAAGCTAACGAATAATTATTTAGGTGCTTTTCTTGTTAAATTTCGGAGAAATGAGCTGCGTTCAAACTTCCTGTTTCTTTTTACAGACATGACAATAAGCCTCTCGGCTGTTGGCTGAAGCCAGTCTCTGACTCCTTTAACTAGAGGTCTGAAAACACATTTCACCATGACAGTTCTGGAAGCTCTGTCGGCCCTCGGCTGGCTGTAGGCGTGAACGCGCACTGACCGGCGACATGACGTCATTGATTTAGCTAAGGTCCTACTCGGACATAAATTTAGAAAAGATAAATAAATTCACAGGATTTTTTTCGCCGATAGAATGGGAAAAATATAGTTGTGTAGGTTTTTTTAAAAATTAATACCTTGTCTGATGATGTTTATTACTTTTTAATACTTTTTAATTTGTGTTAATTTCTTTTACTACCTTTTAATACCTTTTACAACCCCCCGGATACCCTGTAACACATGTGGCAAATAAGAGTTTATAATCTGAAGTAATGCTTTAACAGATTAACCGAGTTATCGACAGATCGAGTGCTTTGACTTCTATCGAGGCTTTTTTGTCCACATCGGGTACCCGTAGTGACGTCATCACGTCGCGGTAACGTCAGTACGTCACATCACGTGACGAGCGCGGTAGCTTTTAGCTTTTAGTAGACGCTTCAAAATGGATTCCTTTGTGCGCACGGATGTGTATGGAGCTGGTCCAGTCTTGTCAAAAAGGTAAAAATGCGTCGTGTTTTATTATTATGAAACTTTGCTGCACATTGAATCAACTTCTGTCACCACCGTAGATTGTGACAGGAGGGGGCGGTGTTGGATTGCAGGTCACATACAACACGGCCGAAACGGCTTCCTCTCTCGTTTCACAAACAAAACGCAACAAATATTAATCTCTCTAGACCTATTAAAAACCTATAAACACATTCATCTCTAAAAGTAAACCTAAATTGCACAGCACTGCAGGCTGTGCTGCCGTGTGGCCCCATTTGTTTTTTAAGTTTCGGTTTCAGCGCCGCACGGTACTTTCACTTTTAATATTAATAGTTAATAATTATAATTAAACTAATAGTTTTGTTTTTCCTGTGACTTATCTGCAGTATGATAAATGATAGGAGCATAATAAATGCTCCCAATGTTTTGTTGGTCTTTTTTTTTTTTGTGGTAAATAATGAAGTTTTTATGCATTTTTATATTTTATTTATTTTGCATCTATGACATCATGACTAATCGAGCACTAATCGAGATTTTTTATGTTAATGTCGAGTTTAAAAATTATGTACTTGTTCAACCCCTAATCTGAAGGACGAAAATTAAAATTAAACTTATTTTTCCTAGTGAGTTACAGAAGTTCTTATGACAGTCTGTGCATGTACCAGTAAATATATCACAGTAAAATTGCTTACAATAGTCTTTTGAATGAAAGCTGTTGATGATGTGAGTTTTTGTTTGTTAGAGCATTTTGATAAGTGGACAGTATTGAAGTGACTGTTCTGATGATTTTTTTTTTCCCATTTATAGATGGCCTCCCTTCACACCTTATAGCCATCCTCTCACTCCAATATGTATTTTTTTAATTGAGAGAAAGAAAGAAAGAGAAAGTAAGACAACAAAACAACAATTATCCACAAAAAGAGCACAAGGCAAACACACCCAACCTCCGTCCACAATCCTGCAAAGCACATGACAGAACACAGCAACGAAACATACATGCATAAAGACTGATAATATTCATGACCTTGCAGTAGATTTCTATAAATACACATACCCATACCTACAAATATATATACAGTATACATACATATACATTTATATTCATTCATATACCCATCTACATATCTGCATATATCTACATATACATCCCTGCATCCATTTGTGTGTGGTTGTGAGCATGCATAAGTGAATAAGGTTCCTCCAATAGAACATTTAGTAGCGACTGTGAAGCATCAGAGATCCGTCCCCCCAAAGCCCGAGGCAGACGAAGGGGCGATCAAAGCCCAAGACCCCAGGAAGGACCCGAGCCCAGAGTCCCCAGGACCACCCGAACAGGACGAGCCACTCGTCTGTTCTGATGATATGTCAACTAATATTGAAACTAATATACCAGAACGTTTAAATTTCTGTATTCCTGGATAATTTTGTTAAGAGGAATACATTTACTAGTTGAATCTGAACAAAACATGAAGATGTAACAAGCTGTGAAAAAGAGCAAGATTTATTTCAACAAATCCAAAACGCAGACAGCTTAACCACAGGATCCAAACAGTTCCTAACACAGCTTAGCTCCACACTTCACTTTAGACTGCAGTAAATAAATACATACCTGTGTGACCCAGATGTTTGGTTTGATACCAGCAAACTGATGAATCGCTCACCATGGAACTCTTCTCAGCTTCACAACATTTATTAACACGAACTTCATCTGTAACAGAAAAAAAAAGTGTGGTTGGTGGTGGTCTGACATGTAGCTCCTGCCCCAACTCTGAGAACGTCAGGCAGTAAAAAATGCCGTCAAGCCAGTCTCTACTTCCAAAATGATGGTTTTGCTGTGCACACAAACACTATGAATTATGGTAGTAATGTTTGTGAGATGTTTTCAAAATAAAAGCTGTGAATGACGTCATTATTGCTATGTTATAAAATTATTTTTAATGACCACCTGTGAATATGGATCCATAATATTTTTGCTTTTGTCACTGTTTTGTGTGGTCATTTGTTTGTTCATTATGTGAGAAGGTTAATTTGTTTTCCATGAAGTTTCCAATAATACAAAAACAAAACCATAAAGTTTCCACAGACCAGTCTCAGATGTTACTGACCAATTTTCACCAAGATCTGATGTGGAATTTGAAAATTTAAGCCTCATAAATTTTGCTATTTTCTTTTCCAGTTAACACTTTCCATTAATTATTTAAAAACAAACTGTTTGTTTTAAAGACTAGTCTCACATCACGCTGACAGAGGAACACCCAGATCAGTTGTAAAAATGTAACATATTCTTTTATAAATGTCTCTCAAACATTTTACGTTTTATTCATATTAAAGTTAAAATAAATTTGTTTTTTAAAGACTTTGAAGTAGCGTAAATATTTAACCAAAAAACACTGAGAACTTTTCAAAGACATTATAGTTTAAAAAAATGTAATAATATCCATTGCAATAACCCTGAATTGGCTAGTTTTCAACTTATTTACTATAATTTCCTTCTATAAGCACTACTTCAGTCTTGCACTTTGCACCCCGTGGTTTATATTCAGGAGCGTCTTATTTATGTATTTTTTTTCATCATTTTCATAATGTATATTTTATTTTGAAGGACTTCCTGCCATCTCAGTAGCTTCTTGCCACTGACTAATATTTTCTTTTGACAGAGCTGGGCGCTCGTGGCTTCCAGCACTCTGCCCCTCATGGGGGCAGGTGTTTGTGACTCAGAGAGAATGCCCTCAGGTAATCAGATGTTTAAGGTCTTTTGCTCACTGTTTCAAATTGCCTATCATAACTCCACCCACTCTGTCATCATGTGACCAGAAGTCTAACCTGAATGACCAATGAGGTACTCTTGAGGACCAACCCCCAAGACAGACGTGCATTAATTTCTTCAGATCGTTCCGTGTTGTTTATCATATTTTGTGCTTCATGCACAGACATGTTCATTTGTTGAGTGATAATGTAAAATGCACAGAGAATTTCTGATGATGCAATTTTCATGATAAAAGCCATTGGCTGTCGAGTAGGAAACAGATCTGCTGCTCGTAGCTGCATTATGTTGATGGTCAGGATTGGAGACGCAAAAGTAGTCAAGTCTGTAACATGTTTAATAAAAGTTTTTTAATTCTTTCTGTGTTGTAGGGCGGCCGTGGCGTAGTGGTAATGGCAGTCGTCCCCTGATCGGAAGGTTGGAGGTTTGAATCCCGGTTCCCCACACCATGTGTCGTTGTGTCCCTGGGCAAGACACTTAACCCCGAGTTGCTCCCGGTAGGACTGGAAAGGCGCCTTGCATGGCAGTCTGCCGCTACCGGTGTATGAATGCGTGTATGAATTGGTGGATGGCTGGTATTGTAAAGCGCTTTGGGGCTCCTCACAGGGGGCTAGAAAGCGCTATATAAATAAGCTCCATTTACCATTTACCATTTAAAATACCGGGATCTCATTTTAAAGTCACATCTGAACATGAAGCGGCGAAAGGAGCTTCCCCCCTCCTCTTTCCATCCATGAGAGTACAGCGGTGGACAAGTCGTCAAATTTATTTTTAAACGAGTCTGTCAAGACTGGTACATATTTAAATAAAAGTTTATTTTTATTCTGTGTATATTAAATATGTGTTTAAATACCAATATCTCATTTAAGCTTAAATGGGCATTAAACAGTGCAGGAGACAACGGGAGAGAGAAAAATAACGGGGAGAGAGTTCTTCTTCATATGAGCAGTGCTGAGCAGAAATACCGTATTCACCGGAGGAAAATACGCTCCGGTGTTTAATACGCTTTGTCCAATTATTAACAATAAACAAGAAAAAAACGTACACAATCCGCCCCGGTGTTTAATACGCGTCATCACCACGCGACGCGTCAGCGCCTCATTTGCCCTAATCAAGATGGCGGCGACAGAAGCAAGCGAGTACGAAGATCTTCACAAGGAAACACGGTAAAACAATTATTTCTTTGCGAGAAAAAATATATTTCTTAGCTGACTTCATAGCAGACGTGCTTCTGAGCTTAACGAAATGTTCAAATCAGCTGGATTTAAAAAAAAAAGTTCGCTGAATTTTAGGCAGGCGCCAGGCGGGTCAAACCGGACGCTTTCTTTCTTTAAATTTAGCTAAATAAACGCTTAAAAAATATATTTCTTAGCTGACTTAATAGTAGACGTACTCCTGAGTTTAACGAAATGTTCAAATCAGCTGGATTTTTAAAAAAAAGTTCGCTGACTTTTATGCAGGCGCCAGGCGGGTCAAACCGGACACTTTCTTCTTTTAAATTTAGCTAAATAAACGCTTAAAAATATATTTCTTACCTCACTATAGCAGACGGGCTCCTGAGCTGAACCAAATGTGAAATCAGCTGGATTTAAAAATCTGCGGTGTGGTTTATGAGTGGTATCTTGCAAACAAAAACAGCTACATCCACAGCAGGGAGCGGGCAGCGACAGAGACATCAGTCCGACCAAAGGAGTCTTTTTTCGGACACATGCAAGTAGAAACTTCTGGAAGTGGCCCCTCTTCCTCTTCACTCTCTGAGTCCTCTGCTGGCTGCTGCCTACAGCGCCCGTATAGCGGCCGAAACTGGTACTGCACCATTTTCGCCAAAAATGAAAAACGAAGAATCAGAGCGAAAAATGAGTCTAAAAATATGGGAAAAAATCCATAAATAATACTCTTCGGTGTTTAATACGCTGGACATTCAAATGAGCAAAAATACTGCGTATTATAGACCGGTTTTTACGGTAATGTCAAATTTATTTTGAAAGTGATGATCTTGCAGTCTGAGTGTGTGTTTAAAGCAAGTTATATTCTGTAAAACTCCATCTGCTGGCTGATTCTTGTACTACAACAAAGCTGCACATTACACTGGAGAAGTCTGGGGGCACAGATTCTGACAATGAATGATGGATGTCCGCGGCTAAATAACCGGAGCGTCATTTA
This sequence comes from Garcialebias charrua, assembly GCA_038048925.1. Taxonomy (NCBI): domain Eukaryota; kingdom Metazoa; phylum Chordata; class Actinopteri; order Cyprinodontiformes; family Rivulidae; genus Garcialebias; species Garcialebias charrua. The sequence goes on from JBBPBX010001366.1 coordinate 85,706, forward strand.
TGTATGAAATTATGATTTATCTTTTATTTAATAAGTTCAGCTTTGAGACAGGTGCGTTCTAAAGCCTGACAATTACGGTAGTTGTAAATGCAGTTCTTTCTCTACAAAAGCTCTTTTTTACAAAGCTCGACACACATTACATTTACTGGTATATCCATTTTGTTTGTGCTAACTTTCTAACATAAAGACAAATATTCATTTTTTTTCTGAAACATTTTCAAAAGCAATGCGACAATGTTAAGATATATATGAACAAACCATTTTGTCCTCACATTAATGAATTTTTGAAAAATATTTCTAAGAAAAAGAATTCTACACTTTGAAATTACAGAAATGAATCTTTTGTTTGTTTCACAAACACACCTGAATATAAGCTGTGCACACTAAATTTAAAAGGAGAATTAAAATTTTACATAAATAGGCCAAACTTGTCAATAAGCCATGGGTGTTCACGTTGTAACATGAGATATTTACACAGAAAGATTTTTATTTTATTTTAATACGTACCAGTAACACGCACAAATACAGTAAAAAAATAAAATTAAAATTCTGAACAGTGCCTGTAACACGACTGATAAAAACAAAAAATACAGTAGTCTACCAGGAAGTCATTGATCGCTAACCCCTAAGAGAGACGTGTATTGGGCAGCTATGTGAGCTATGTGAGCGCCTGGGTGTGATGAAGCAAAATGTTTTGGTAGCATGAAGCTCGTTAGCCCATCAACAAAGAAAATCCATAAATTAGCCGAAACCTTGCATAAGCCACGGTGTTCAAAGCCGGTGGAAAATGTAGTGTCTTATTGTCCGTAAATTACGATACTTCAAATAAAATGTTTAAAAAACTAAAATTGTAAATATTTTCTTTAGATGACACTTTTTAAAATTGTTCTACAGTATTCCCTTGTTTATCTCAGGCGTTTGGGACCACGCCCACTCACGATAAGTGAAAAACCATGAAGTAGAGATACAGTAGAGCGATAGAGCAAACCCGCGATAAACAAACCGTGAAGCAGTGAGGGGCTACTGTAAACCTTTGTTAATGTTTCAAATATGTAAAACCATAAAAATGTGATGATCTTAGATGTAAAGATCTAAAGAACAGAAAGATGTTTTGAAACACTTCTAGAGAATGAACATAGATGTGAAGAACACAACAGACTGTTCAAACTGTTCTCTCTGACATTTGATCTGATTTTACTGGTGAAATGTTTGAGAACCAGTTCTCATTTACAAACTGGACCCAGCATGTTCCAGGAGTTCTTCATTCAAGACTCAGAGCTGCTCGTGGAACCATTTCTCACGTGTCTCACCAGATCTGCTAAATAAGTTAGAAATATCATTGATTTGGGTGAAAATTATTCTTTATTTATCCTTTACATCACATGTGTCAAACTCTTGGCCCGCGGGCCAGATGTGGCCCGCCATGTCATTTTATCTGGCCCGCGAGAGCTTAATTAAAAAGTTTTGAGTGTCTAAAAATTAATACGAGCGAGTTTTGACCAAAAACTACATTTCCCACAATGCCTTTCGACTACGGCAGCCCCACTATGCCTTTCGACAACGGTTTTCCCACAATGCCTTTCGACTACGGTAGCCGAGGCAGTGTTTCTACCTTCATGCCAACGAGTGGAATTGAGATATAAATAATGATCCCAACATGTCCAGAAAGAGAAAAGTTGATACAGACGGAAGTTTCAAGAAAGATGGGAAGGCGAATACTTGTTTGTGCTTCCAGGAGAAAGACCGGTATGTCTTTTGTGTTACGAGGCGGTGTCGGTTTTGAAACCAAACACGGAGCTAAGTACGCTAAAGCTAGCCTTCAAGAAAAGCAACACATTCTGCCAAGAATTAAAAGGCAAACTGCGGTCGCAGCAGAGTTTGTTCATGAAACCCACAGCCAAAAACGAGGCTGCAGTGAAAGCTAGCTTCAAAGTGGCTGTGTGACTTTGCTGTGTTGTGCGACATAACCGACCATCTCGCCCAGCTGAATCAGAAGCTGCAGGGACGCAAACAAGTCATCACGCAGATGTCCGACGCGATCACGGCTTTCCTGCGAAAATTGGACTTATGGATGTGGCAAGTGAAACAGGACAATCTTGTCCACTTTCCTGTTTGTCAGGTTAGCATTTTCTTAAAATTTAATTCAAATATATCCTGATGCATTCTCAATAATCCAGGTAGAAAAATCTAAAAAAGCTAAGTGTGGTCCTCTGGACATTCAAAAAAACAAAACAAAAAACAGGTGATTATTTCAGCCACCTAAAATAATATGTTCCCCTTCCTTGGATGGTTTCTTTTCACAAAGATGGCCTCTTTTACTCGTCTCTCAAACCATTGTTCCTCTCTATCAAGGATGTGAACATCTTCATCCCTGAAAGATGAAGTTTTGTTTTGTTTTTTAAATGTCCAGAGGACCAGACTTAGCTTTTTTAGATTAATTAAAATATAATAAAATGTAATTCAACAAAGAAGAAGAACATTTCAACTGTGTGCAATTTAATGATTGTGCTTGCATTTTGTTTTGTGTTCATCATTTTCAGAACATGATCAATCATAGAGAGAGAATCCACTTGGTGTGTTCACGGACAGGCAGCATCTCCTCATCAAAGACTAACCAAACAACTTGAGTACGGTAATATAGTTGTGAACTGAGTCAACCTTTATTTTGGTATGTGTATGCACACAAATTGTTGTCATTCACAGTTGGATGCAAGGCTGTGTGTAGCCTTTTTGGGTGAGATGCTACATGTGTCATACATGTTCTTTGCAGCTCAGTTTTATGTTTTTTTTTAATTAACTTGGACAATTTCATCCTTCATTAATGGAGTTATGTGGGTTTTCATAAGCTGACAAATTTTAAAAGGATTTATGTTAGAGCAACAAGCAAACAGATGTTTTCTATGCAACTGTAATTGTCAGTTGAATAAGTTATAATAAATGAGTTATTCAACATTAAGGAGTACGGTAGTTACATTTATTTTACATTACATTAGATTACATTTAGTTACATTTATAAGTTACATCTGGCCCTTCAAGGTCAGCCATTATGCCGATGTGGCCCTCGGTGAAAATGAGTTTGACACCCCTGCTTTACATTCTCAAACGATGTTATGAAATTAGTGCTTGATTTGAGTCAAAGTCTCTAAAAGTAATATTTGTAAGTAAATCTATATTTGGGAGTCAACCTATTCAAGATGGCCACCACAGCTAATTGAACCAAAAATCACAAGTTCTGAGTCTGTCAGATACTGAAGTGCAGCTGATGTGGCAGTAGCTGAGAGTCATCCTCAAAACATATTTCAAGAGGTAACAGATCACAAATGATCTCCCAAAATAACCTGAGATTGTTCATAAGGTCATCTGTACAGTTTGACTCAAACATCTAAAACTACATCCACTATGACCAGAGGTTCTGATGATTTCAAGGAATGTTAGACCTTTAATCTCCTTAATACATTCAACTTTAATTAATTTACACTATTTTACAATTGTTTAGATAAGTAACTCTCACCATAAAGCTGTTAGTAATATCTGAATGTAAAATATCCATCCATCCATCCATTTTCTTCCGCTTATCCGGGGTCGGGTCGCGGGGGTAGCAGCCTTCCTCTGGGTCTCCTCCCGGTGGGACATGCCCGTCTGTAAAATATGTCTAAATAATTTAAAATGATAAACATCATGACATAAAGCTGCTTCCTTTAAGTTCTTCCATTTTATAAAGATCACTGAAGATGATTTATCTGCGATGATGTCAGGATCAGTGTGTTTTCATCATTACAATATTTGATGGATCTTTATGTTTCAGATCAGATAGAATTTCCCTTTTGATCATTATATTTTTGTTATTTGATTATTGTTTCTCCCAGGAGGCCGTGCTCCAGGTGGGTTTGCCAGAGATCACATGGAACAGTTGTTGCACAAATCAAACACAATTCAAGTCAAATTAAAAAGTGACATCACCAGAATGATGTCTATTGTTAAACTCAGTAAGAAACCTCACACTATTACATCCTTCTGCTGACTTCATTTTATTGTTATTGAATAAAAATCTACATGTGGGATGTAAAATATGTGTGTAGTTTTAAAATATAACATACTTTATAAAAATACAATAACAAGCAGCTCTGGTAAAACATCAAAGTGCGTACAGACCTGCTCCTGCTGAAGGCAGAGCCAGCCACCATGAAACTGTGACGCAAGACTCAACACATCATACAATCTAGTACTTGTACACAAACTGAAGTGGTACTTGAACACAACTCGACATCACGGGATGCATTGTCACAACAATAGAGTCACTAGATGGGTTTGCTTTGATTGTGGATTTCTGTGCACACAGTGCACGGTTCATCAGAAACCAAACATGGAGCCAACTAATGAAGTAACATGGAGCCAGACAAAACACTCAGAAGAAACATATTACTATTAAATATGACACATTTTACATTCACACAGCAATACTTTACACAGCTGTAGTAGAAACGTAGTTTTTGAGGGAATTGTGTTGCTGGATCCACATTTATCCAGTCAGGTAGTGTTCTAGTGTTTAGTTTTATACAAAGAACATTTCTGACTGGATTCACCTGCATCTTGACCTTAAAGGTTCAAACAGATCATTGTTTCATTTATTTACACACAATTCTCTCGCACGTGTCTCGGAGCGGCGCATCCAGGCGGACCTGAGCGGAGCGGAGGCAGTGGAAATTGGACTCGTTCAGCTGCGACCTGCGGACCGGAGCGGGGCGGAGCCGCGTGCAGTGTAAAGCCGGGGTCTCTGATCTATGTGTAATGTACGCATGTTCCTGAATAAAACTGGAATAAAATGTGCATCAGTCCTTCATGGCCATAACAGCAACTAAAATCATTTTAAAACAGTTCACCATTTATAATTCAGAGTTATACTTTTCTCCTCTGTCTGTTAATAAATACTTACCTAAATGTTTTTGCAGGTTTTGAATTGTCTTCTGCTGAACTTGATCCACCACAAAGACTGTGTGGTTCACAGAGTTTCTGCACAAATCAAAATATGAAACTTTAAATTAAAATGTTCTCAGAGAACAATAAGTATAATTTTTATACACACTAACCAGAAACCTCCAGTGATTTTGGTCGACATGGACAAATAACACAAAGCTCTTGTAATTCTCAAAATTTACCAGTAAAAAGAAACACTTGATGTTAAAATGTTATAAATGTCATTTCTGAAATTAATGTACAATTTTAACAGTTGTTTTTCCAAATGTTATTGTCAGTTAAAAATATTAAACATATAAATTATTTTAAATTAAAAATTCCTGTTTTTACTTGAACTATGTTGCATTTCAATGAGACAAACTTTCTGCACAGTAATGTTGTGATTTGTGGTAAAGTCGTACTTACCCTCACTGTTTCTACAACATCCTGAAGAACGAGCAACAAACACAGCAACTTAGGGCGGCCGTGGTGTAGTGGTAATGGCAGTCGTCTCCCGATCGGAAAGTTGGCGGTTCGACTCCCGGGACCCGCACCATGTGTCGTTGTGTCCTTGGGCAAGACACTTAACCCTGAGTTGCTCCCGGTAGGACTGGAAAGCACCTTGCATGGTAGTCTGCCGCCACCGGTTTATGAATGTGTGTAGCATTCAATATATGTGTAGCACTTTGAGATTTTCAGTAATGAAAAGTGCGTTATAAATTGAATTAATTATTATTCCGCTCATTCTCAATCAGTTCATCTGGACAGTTTCTTTTTAGCAGAAACGTTTCACCCTCACTCCAGAGGGCTTCCTCAGTCAGAGTAGTCCAAAGCACACTGAAGTTAACCCACCAAGTAAGCAACTTATGTGGACCAACCAGTTTGCTGTAGCCAAGATGGTTTCTGGGGGTGTGTCCCTCGTCGACTCCTCCCAGGCAGGCAGACATGTCCAAAGTGGTTCAAGACAAGAAAGTTAATTATTAGTTATAAATTGAATTAATTATTAGGGAAAATTACATGGAAAATGTCCAACTTTGGAGGGCCTTTATTTTGAAATTCCACATGAGATCTTGGTGACATTTGGTGAACAACATCTGGAGATGTTCTACAGTCAGCCTGAAGTGAGACTGGTCACTGGAAACTAAGAGTTTTGTTTTAATATTAATGGAAACTTCAGGGAAAACAATTTAACATTCTCACATAATGAACATACAAATAACCACAAAACAGAGACAAAAGTTAAATATTATGGATCCATATTCACAGGAGGACATTAAAAATCATTTCTGAACATAGACCAGCAAGAATGACTTCAATCATCTAGAGTCAAAACATGAAAAACACATTGAAGTTTTTTATTTATTTAACTTAGCAACACAAAAAGTTCTCTACTCTTTGGATATGGGGGCGACATTCAAACTTTTAGTGGAAACAGCTGAGCAGGAATGTTGGTCCCATTACAGCTTCCAGTGCTAACATGTGTTTTATGTACAGAGTTTGTACCAACAGGAGACACACATCAGCTTTTATTTTGAAAGAACCTCGCAAGCGTGACTATCTAATTCATGGTGTTAGCGCGTGCACAACCAAACCGCGTGAGCGCTGACTTTTAGAAGTGGAGGCTGCTGGACCGAAGTATAATATTGAACAATTTTACTAGAAATTACAACCATACCTGTTAGAGAACAAACATGTGGTTGGTGGAGGTCTGACGTGAAGCTCCTGCTCCTACACAGAAAAACACACACACAGTCACGAGACTAGATTATCCAAGCACGCGACAACGAGACGTAGCTGCTAACAGCTACACATGCTAACAGCTACAGATAACAGCTACACATGCTAACAGCTACACATGCTAACAGCTACAGCTGCTAACAGCTACAGATGCTAACAGATACAGATACTAACAGATACACATGTTAACATCTACAGATGCTAACAGCTACACATGTTAACATCTACAGATGCTAACAGCTACACATGTTAACAGCTACAGATACTAACAGCTACACATGTTAACAGCTACAAATGCTAACAGCTACACATGCTAACAAATACAGCTAGTAACAGCTACAGATACTAACAGCTACACATGTTAACAGCTACAGATGTTAACAGCTACACATGCTAACAGATACAGCTGCTAACAGCTACAGATAACAACAGCTACACATGTTAACATTTACATATGCTAACAGCTACACATGCTAACAGATACAGCTGCTAACAGCTAGAGATACTAACAGCTACACATGTTAACAGCTACAGATGTTAACAGCTACACATGCTAACAGATACAGCTGCTAACAGCTACAGATACTAACAGCTACACATGTTAACAGCTACAGATGTTAACAGCTACACATGCTAACAGATACAGCTGCTAACAGCTACAGATACTAACAGCTACACATGTTAACAGCTACAGATACTAATGCCGAGTTCCCTTCAAACGAGTCTTGAGCAGCAAAAACGCTCCCGACGCGCGGTATTGGCTGCTTGTCAACATATGTCTGTTCACACCGAACGCGTCTGAAGACGTGAAGTGGGAGGAGTGTCTTGGTCCTTTTCCGGTCGGGTTTGTTTTTTTCCAGTCTCTGAAATGGCGGACGTAATCCGAAGAATTGCTTTGTTTTATTTAATCAACAAAGCAGCAGCACGCAAATGCCATATTTTTAATTTTCGTCCATTCTTTTAATACGTCACCCGGTGCCCACCTACTTCCGTCCCGTCGTCGTTGCGTCATCACATAGCAGTTTCTCCCGATTGGTTGCTGCTACGAAACGAGCAGCCAAAGTAGGTCAAAGTTCAATTTGTTGAACTCGAGCAGCGGCTGCTCTGAACGTGCCGCACGCACGGAAAAAGAACTGCCGCACACTGCCACGCTGCTCAAACTGCTCAAAACGTGCCGCATGACGCTGCCTTGAAACTGGCTGCCTTGGCCGCTCAAAACGAGTTTGGTGTGTACCCGGCATAACAGCTACACATGCTAACAGATACAGCTGCTAACAGCTACAGATGCTAACAGCTACAGATGCTAACAGCTACAGATGCTAACAGAGTGAACTAACTTCCTCTCCACAGACAAGAAGCTGCAGTGTTACAAGGCTCTGGCAGCAGCAGCTTGGAACTAAATCACAGAATAAAGTATTTGACTCACGAGAAGTATTTTTTCATTAGTCACGGAGTTAAATCCAGACGTAGCTTCTCATCACGAAGGAAGAAAAGCTGACGTCACCCGGAAGTGATACCCTCGCGCCTGAGCCCCACGTGCAGCTTCATTTGGAGCTCACCATAGATATAATAAACACTAGATAAGCTGAGGCGGAGTCTCCGGCGTCGTCACGTGGCAGCCATCTTGCGACAGACAGCAACATTAGCTGCAGCTGTTGAAACTGAATGGAGGTGAGGGGTTTACACAAACAAAAATACTCTTAACTCGCTGTAATCTTGACGGATTTACAAACGGTTTATCTTTTTAAAAACGTTATTAACGTGGCTATGATTTCTTTGGTAGTCAGACAGCACTTTTGTCTTTTTTAAAACGTTTTATTCATGTTTTGGGTGTCACACTCATCGAGAATCTAGAATCTGTTTTTATTACACCAATAACTATTTTATTACAAACTACTGTAAATGACTATCTTGATCATGATTGTATTTATTAGCATACTATTAACAAGAGCCTTTGATTAAGGGCTAGCTAGTACAGTATTCCAAATATTTCCCCAGCATTCTTAGATCACTAGGAGCTCTTTGTTTTTAACTGAACTAAAGCTGCACATGATTTCCAAGCGGTTTGGTATGTTCAACACTAATTACTGCTTTGTGTTTTACAGAAATACTCTTTGACAAGATGCCTGACTTTTGTGCAGCCTATGGATGCTCCAATAGGCGTAACATCAAAACAAGAAACCTTGGGATCACATTTCACAAGTAAGACTCTGTGACAGTATTATTACTTTAATTAGAATAATCATAGTTATATTTTGGATCAGTGCACATTATTGGTCATGCTACACACCAAAATGTGAGATAATATTATTGACATAATATTATACATAATATATATTTACATAATAATGACATAATATATATTTACAGCACTTTGGTTGACCTTGTTGTTGTTTTAAGTGCTCTATAAATAAAATGGTATGGTATGGTATACGGCTTGTAAAAGTATCTTTATATAAATTATGATGTATGATTTAGTGTTTCTTTTGGACACAATTTTTAATAGCTGTTTTATTGTACCAAAAGTAAATGCAAGCACACCAAAAGTATGATATATGTGTATAATTGTCATTACTATAATTCAAAGGTAAAGAAAGGAAGTGTGGAAAATAATGACCATCTTCTTCATGTTTTTAAGGTTTCCCAAAACCAGAGAGAGGAGGCGGCAGTGGGAAGTTGCCCTGAGAAGAGAGGGTTTTGTTGCCCTGGACAGGACACTGCTCTGCAGTGATCACTTCAGTTCTGAGGACTTCGATCGGACAGGGCAGACTGTTAGATTAAAAGATAGTGTTGTTCCAACACTTTTCAATTTTCCATCGCATCTTCAAAAGGTATGTATCATCGACCTACAAGATTTCAAGATGTATAAGATTGATATGTCTATAAACTACTGTATATATAAATATGTGGTTAAATGTCACAGTTTAGTATTTCTTTCTGCAAATTTAGCAATAAACAATGTGTTGTTCTTTACATAGCACATTTTAGACACTCTACTTTTGTTTATTTTAGCTTGTAAAAACAAGAGGCTCAAACACCTCTAGAAGAATAGAAGACAACCTGGCAATGGACCTGTCTCAGGATAAAGCTCAGTCTGATGTTGTGAGTATTAATTGATTCACACAATTGATAAGTGAATAATTATTTTTTTTTAAACTGTTAAATTCCACATTAATATTATTTATATATTTGTATATTTTTGCAAAGCAACTGGAAGCCACTGCAAAGAGGCGAAAGTGCTGCAAGCGGCAGGCCACTGACCACCCGTATTCTGTAGCCCTGTTTCCATCCATTTTCATTTCGAATTTTGAGCTACCTCGCAAATATGTAAATACAAATTAATGCAGAGCATAAGTGTTTCCATCTACTGGCTTGAAGCGCTTTTTCCAAGCCGCGCACAGCGTCATTACGTCAGACGTCAGCGTCATTACGTCAGACGTCAGCACTGCGCATGTCTACAGTAGACCAGAGAGTAAACAGGAAGTAGCGGTTGAAAACAGAACCCGGTCACACATCTCGTCAAAATGGGGAGAATATTTCAGGTACGTGCTGCTGTCGGGCGAGTTGTATTTATTCTGTCATGCCAACTAGTTTTAGCGAGTTACATGTTGTTCGGAGCGGAAACAGCTGATCAGTCACGTGACGTGAATGTGCGCTACGGCAGCACGAGTCGGCAAATGTGTTTCCATCTGTCGTTTTGCGCAGCTGCTCGGTTTCGCAGCTCCCAAAAACCACCTCAAGCGAGCGTATAAACTTTTTGGCGAATTTCAGAAAGTAACTTCGTATTTTGCCGTTTCCATTAAGCTTTTCTGCTGCGATACTTCAAAATGCGCACCTAGAAACCTTGATGGAAACACGGCTACTGCCTCCTTGCCCCAAGGCTATATATGCCAAACTTAATGAAGCCTCAGCTAGAGTGAGGAAATTGCAGAGGGAGAAATCGAATGCCTTGGCAAGAGAAAGGAGGGCCAAGAAAAGCATGCTGTCTCTTCTAGAGGAACTGAAGGAGAAAAATCTCATCAATGAAGAGCTAAAAGACAAGCTTGAATGCTACTCGGGTAAATTAAAAATATTACATTGAATACATAGTATATAGGGTATTTTATGTTCTTTGGTGAAATGACACCCACTAAATCACTCTTAACTGTTTTTCAGATCTTCCAGTTCAACTGTTGTCGAGGCAGGGCAGCAAGTACACCAAGGCCCAGAGAGAGTTTGCCCTTACGCTCCATTTGCATGGGCCAAAGGCATATCACTATCTGAGAGACACTCTGCATATTTGCCTCCCACATCCGAGATCATTGCAAAGGTATTCTTCATTATGTTTGACTGTAAACTAAATCACTTGGAGAAACTTAAGCGCTACATATTGTGTTACCATGAATTGTAGAACTTGCTGAAAAAGGCTTACATTTTTAACTTTTTAGTGCAATGGCATCTATTTTTGGGATGCCAAGTGTTTTCAGTAGGGATGCTTAGTGTTTAAATGATTGTATGGTTAAATTTTTACTTTTTTATTTTACTAAGGTGGCTGAGCTCTGTTGATGCCAAACCTGGTCTAAATAAAATGATGTTGGACATGCTGGAGCAACGTCGCAAAGCAGATGAGGCCAAATACGGATGTGTCTCTTTGATGCTGGATGCCATGGCCATCAAAAAGCATGTTCAATATGATCCTCAGACACAAACAATGTCTGGATTTGTGGACATGGGAGATCGGATAAATGAAGCTGACATTGCCTCTGAGGCTCTGGTGTTCATGGTGGTTGGGTTGTTTATTTTTGTTTATTTGTTTGTTTATTTATATTTCTCAATTATTAAATCTTTTCATGTATCTAAAAAGAATAAACTACACATATTGACCAAGGTTGGTGTAATAATGTATTTAATATTACATAATATTTAAATGTGTAGGGAAAAAAATTGGCATAAATTAATTTCATATCACCAATAATAATACTATTTATGATGAAATAGTATTAAATATTTATTAGCATTGTAACATATGTCAGTTAATTTCGCTGGAAATAAACATGTATTTAGAAATAGATGTAAATATAATCTTATTGTGTATACTGCTAGTGCAATACAGTGTCTACATAACGTTATTTTCATGTGAACGTCCATCTTAAGTATACCATATTATAACAACATCTCTCACATTTATAACAAACCAAACCGTTTTAAAATCGGATGGAAATTAAGCAAGTTATGGTTATTTTAATAGTGAATGCACCATTCACATTCATGTTAAGAGTGGGCGTTCTGTCTGTCCCAAGATGGCCGCCGTCTGACGATGTCGGTCTCCATTGGCCAACAGCGGGGCTGTCTTATCTAGTGTTTATTATATCTATGGAGCTCACTGCATGGTCATTTAGGATTTCAATAAAGCTGGTAAATCCAGTTCACTTTATGGATTGAAGGATATTCTGATTGAAACCAATATGTCAGTCTAATGAGTCACTAAATAACCCGGTTCACTTTTTGGATCTGAGTCAGTCTAATGAATCACTAAAGTCACCCGGTTCACTTGAGTCGTTCACTCTTTGTTTGTTTCGGATCAGCACAGAGAGTAAGAAGTAACTCCTTTATCTTCCAGAAAACTGCTACTAACTTGTAACAAAGTCACTCGAGAGAAAGAATAAAGACACAAACCTAAAAGATGCAGTTGATGGTTGGGACTGAAAACAGCATCTAACATGTGTCTTGCTCCGTTTGTTCCTGAGCTGCAGCTCTACTTCCAAAATCCTCAGACTTTTCTTCTTCCTCTGCTTCCAGCTGTTTGAGCCGCTGTCTCCACATCTGTTCCGGTCAGCAACATTTACAGATGTTACAGCTCAATTTAACGTTCACTTCAACTCATTTGAGCAGCAGTCGAGAGAAAAGGCCTTCAGCTCGTAGCTACGGAGCACAACAACAAACACTGACGTCAGAACTGAGCAACTTCCGGTGCTGGGAGAGAATCACTTTCGTTAGCTGCTGCTCTTCAAAATAAGAGCTCGAAATGAGCTACTCTTCAGCTCTACATCCTTTAGTTTCTGTGTTCCCATGGCAACTTGTCAACATTTCACTGAATTTAGACCCATCTGATGTAGTTTAAGAAGGATTAGGAATCATCATCACGAAGGAAAACAAAGAGGCCAAGCTGGTGACGTCATGTCCACATATTTACCAGCATCCACCACCACCAGGGGGCGTCGTCACTACACAAACAAAAGGAACCTGGAGTTTCCACAAAGATTAAAAGAAACATTTCTAATAACTACTAGATAAACTTTTCTGCAAAACAAGAAAAATATTATAAATATGATGCATTTTGATCAAATTCATTAAACAACAAAACTGTTACACAACATTGTTGGTTTGCACACAACAATTTGGTGCATTACCACCACAAACTGGTGAGGAGGTGACTGAAACAATGTAAACAAACAAATTAATTTATTTATTTATTAATTCAAGGATAAATAAGCATTATTTCAAACAAACAATCTGTTCTAGATATTTTATTAAAACCTGAGTACAATTATCATTTGAATTGTGCAATAATTCATCTGTATCAAATCTTTCTTTGATTTCAGTGAGACTGTTCATCAGTTGACTTCTTTCATGTCTGTATTTCTGTCAGTTCAATAACTCATGTTCTATGGTCTCATCTTCTCCACAGTAGTCACATTTATGATGCTTCCCTGTTATGAATAATGTTCTGTTCAATCCTGTGTGTCCAAATCTGAGATGTGATGTTTCCTCCTCCTGTTTCTTTCAGATCTCCTCATTTCTCCTGTTTGTTGTTGAATTCTATAAAACCATCGACCTTTTCTTTCTTCTTCCTGTTGTTTTTCCATCTTTCACTCATTTTTTCCTTTTTGATGTTTTTTATTTCTGCTCAACTGAGTTTTATATCTATTTCATTTAATGAATCCATATTATTGATTAATGTATTCTATAACTGTATTTTAATATAATTATTTATTCCTAATAATTTCAGATGTACTATTGGGTCTGTGAGTATCCATGGTTGTATGACTGGTTCTGGTTCTGTTGGGCTCACATTAATATTATTGATGTGAATTTCTGTAGTTTTCTGATTTATGGTCCAACCAAAGCTTTTGAAATGGTTCTTGTCTTTTCCCAGTATGGTTTGAACACTTCTTGTGTTGGATGCTTCTGTTCAGGACCTTTTACATTTGTCCAGTAGTTTAGAGCCAACTGGTCCATTCTGGTGTTCAGTGCTGGTTCTCCCATTTCTACTAATCTTCATCCTGTATGTGTTGTTTAAAGGCACCTGTAATCATTCTTAATGTCTGATTTGAATGATGTTTCATTTTTCTAAAGTTGTATCTGAAGCTGAGTTATAAACAATACTTCTGTAGTCTAGTACTGGTTTATTTTGTACTTTATTGTAAATACAAAGCAGAACAACAATACAATATAATGACAGTCTCCAGGGGGTTACAAACATCGAGTCAAAGAATTAGAACAACATGTTACACAAATACATTAAAGAGATACATAAAGTACAAGTTTTATGGTTTCATGTTGGTGGACTGTCTAATAGTTTTAATATTTTGTTTGAGCTCATTTTAAAAAATGGAAATAAGTAGGTTGGTCAGTGAAGCCAAATAACATGTGTTCAAGCAAAGGGACAAATGTGGTTCAATAGAAGAAGTCAGGATGCAGAGATCTTCACATAGTTCAGGAGAGAAGGAGCAAGAGCAAAATAAGAGAAAACATCTTCAAGGTGACCTTCACAGAAAGAGCACGTTACATTTACTGTGCTTGCTGCTGTACACGTTGCACCACCGTTTAAGTCGCATCAGTCCAAAAATGTCTAATAAAGTGGAAAAAACATGAATAAGTCACATCTATTATGCGTCACCGTGGACCACCTGGAAACGTGGGCCGGTGTTGTGCCAAAAATCGATTGGCTGCCAAAAGGCGGCCGTGGGAGCGTGCACGGGAGGACTTTAACAAGAATTTAACAAGATTAACACTTAAAAACAATTATTTGTTTGCTTGAAATTATATCAAAGGTGTGTCTCAGTTGAACTTTTCCTTAATAAATGCACTATATTGGTCTAATCAGCTGCATTTCAAAAATGGATCCAGATTCATTTGTTGTCCACTGTTGTCGTCACTCCTTGTTAAAATCAGGTCTCTCTTGTAAATGAGTCCCCGAGGCTCAATGGGATCAACCTGTATAAATAAAGGTTGTCACAATGTCTGTCTGTTAGCAAAATATCTCATGAACCACTGGATGAGTTGTAGTGAAACTTGCAGAAAGTCATCATTGGATGTACGTCTACAACTGATTAGTTTTTGGAGTCAGCTGAAGTTACAATGGCTGCCACAGTTAACTGAACTTAAAAACATAAAACATGTCTATAATTCAGTTTTACAGATATTGATGTGACGTTTGGGGTGGTAGTAGCTGAGAGGAATCCCCAACACACAGTCTGAGCACTAATAGATTGTCTGAGACCTTGATTTAAAATTCTGACATTAAATTCTTAAACTCAACTCTGTCTGTTAGCAAAATATCTCATGAACCAGTGAAGATATTTTAATGAAACTTTCCAGAGATAATCAGTGGATGTACGTCTACAACTGATTTAAGTTTTGGAGCCGACCCAGTTCTTGATGGTTGAACAGAAAACTCAAGTTAGAAAACACAAAAATGTCTATAATTCAGTCAGTTTCACAGATATTTTGCTAACATTTGACAGAGATAGAGCCAAGATTATTTCATAAAACATACTCCAAGTGCCACTCAATGCACAAAATCTTTGCTTAAAACTTTAGCAATAATTGTTGCAGTCAATCTTGTTTGTCTGTTAGCAAAATATCTCAAAAACCACTGGACAGAGTTTACGGAAACTTCCAGAAAGTTATCATTGTGGGAACATTTAGAACTGATTTGACTTTGGAGTCAGTCCAATTCAAGATGGCTGCCACAGCTACATAAGAGACGACACATAAATGTCTCTAACTCAGTCAGTGTTACAGATGAGTCTAAATCTGAGGTGGTAGTAGCTGAGAGTCATGGAGGCTGAACTTAGAAGATCTGATCCAAAATTTTGACACTGACACATTTCAGAAGAAAATGGAGATGATGCAATAAGCCACGTTTCAAATAGTCCACTCATCAAATGACCTTCAATAGAGAAGCATCAATTGTTTGAGCCACACAAATAAAAACATGTTGAAAGGAGAACAATGAGAAGATGATTCACACAGAAAGTTCACATGTTGTTAAACAACAGCTGCAGCTCCATCAAATGAGCAGACACCATGAAGCAGCTCATTTCAGCTGCTACATTTCAGCTGCTACATTTTAGCTGCTCTTTAGCCTTTTGGACACTAAAGAATCAACTACAAACTTCCAGAGATTCACTTTGTTGGAAACAAATTTCAGCTCTTCAGAAAAGCTCCACCTGTCCATCACTAGTGTTTGCTCCAAATGGCCTGGAAGGTTCTGGATCTATGATCAGTCTGGACAACAGGAAGTAGCTGGAGCCAATCAGAGCGTCTGAAATGTGGTCACATGTAGAGGCGTGGCCAACTGGAGCCAATCAGAGCGTCTGAAATGTGGTCACATGTAGAGGCGTGGCCAACTGGAGCCAATCAGAGCGTCTGAAATGTGGTCACATGTAGAGGCGTGGCCAACTGGAGCCAATCAGAGCATCTGAAATGTGGTCACATGTAGAGGCGTGGCCAACTGGAGCCAATCAGAGCATCTGAAATGTGGTCACATGTAGAGGCGTGGCCAACTGGAGCCAATCAGAGCATCTGAAATGTGGTCACATGTAGAGGCGTGGCCAACTGGAGCCAATCAGAGCATCTGAAATGTGGTCACATGTAGAGGCGTGGCCAACTGGAGCCAATCAGAGCATCTGAAATGTGGTCACATGTAGAGGCGTGGCCAACTGGAGCCAATCAGAGCATCTGAAATGTGGTCACATGTAGAGGCGTGGCCAACTGGAGCCAATCAGAGCGTCTGAAATGTGGTCACATGTAGAGGCGTGGCCAACTGGAGCCAATCAGAGCGTCTGAAATGTGGTCACATGTAGAGGCGTGGCCAACTGGAGCGACCCTTTATTTGTATTATCATGTTGTGATTTAATCTGATCTGTTATTTAATCTAATCCAAGAAGTTCTCGATGCAGTTAGCCTCTAAACACGCTGCTCTCAGCGCAGACACATTGAATGAAGTGGTGACCTTCAAGAATTGTCTCTGACCTTCATGTTCACGTGTTGTTTCTCTCTAAAAACTCCAAAGGCTTGTGTTAGAATGAAGGGGCTCAGTGTCCATGTGCTGAAGCAGTTTTGAAGGTTTCAGGCTTCACTGGACAGCAGCTGCTACATGTGACACAGAGCGCGCTCAGCACGTGCGCCTCACCTGATGCCATGAAGCATCATGGGAGGACTCTGGTTTGTTTCTTCTTGGTGTCAGCTGTGGAGCTTCTGCTGACTCATCTTTAGGCCTTTCTCCTTTTTGAAACCAGTTCTCCAGCAACGTTTGGTTTGGACTCAGTTTTCATGAAGTTAGTTTGATAGCTGCAAGAAAAGAACAGACACTGAGACAAGGCTGGAACTGATTTTCAAAATAAAATACCATGCAGACTAACAGAACCAGGAAAATAAATCAAAATCAAACTTTGTCTATTTTGATGCAGCAAATGATCCAAAGCCCGGTTCTGGTCCTCAGCCTGGTGGTTGGTCTCACCAACCTGAACCTCCTCAGACAGAAAGTCCTTCACTTGCAGGTGAACTCACCTGGTTTGATGTAAAACTCTGAGGAGAGTGTAGGAGGAGATGAAGAGACGACACAGAAGACGGGATGCAGAACTTCACTTTACTCAACTCCCACAGTTCTGGCGGTAAACACCAAAACCACACTTTATACAGCAAACCTTTCACAATACAACATCCGGTACAACATCCGGTCCTCTGGGTGTGAGTAGTGTTTACTGTGATTGTAGTTTTCTTTATTTTCTTTTGATAAGTGCAAATGCCTATTGCCAATGTGACGTGTGCTGCTGACCACTTGACCAGGTCACCCTTGTAAAAGAGATCTCGATCTCAACGGGCTCTACCTGGTTAAATAAAGGTGATTGATTGATTGATTGATTGAAATCCAAAAGGAAATGCTTTGGACCTGGTTGGAGAACCCGAAATGGGCCATCATACAAAGGCTGTAGTGGTGTCCTGTGTGCATTGTGTCTGACAAAAACAAATCTAGAGGACTCCAGACTCTTAGGGACAAAGGACTGCGGTAAAAAATGGTGTACCGGGCCAGGGACACGAAAGGAGCCCTCCTGAGATGAGAAATGGTGCAACGGTGGAGCAAACTGGGGTGGGGGAACCTCAGGCAAAAACTCGCCGGGGACGCGTACAGGCTCACCGAAAACCAGTTCAGCCGGGGAAGAGCCCAGGTCCTCTTTGGTTGCGGTACGTAAACCCAACAAAACCCAGGGAAGACGGTCAATCCAGTTGTCACCGGTCAATGCAGCGCGAAGTGCAGCTTTCAATGACCTGTGAAACCGTTCACACAACCCATTAGCTTGGGGGTTGTAGGCGGTGGTCCTGTGGACGTTATTTCCCAGACACTTGGCCATGGTAGACCAAAGCTCAGAAACAAACTGAGGGCCCCTGTCCGATGTAATGTCTGAAGGGGGGCCAAAACGCGCCACCCAGATAGACAAAAATGCCCGGGCCACCACTGCAGACGTTGTGGATGCCAGAGGAACCACCTCAGGCCACCTGGTGGTCCGGTCTACCATAGTCAGCAGATGAGTAAAACCCTGTG
>JBBPBX010001367.1:2850-21216 GCA_038048925.1 Garcialebias charrua
TACATTGTGTTGTCATCAATGTATGTTCCCATACAATAGCGCAATTGGATCTCTGCATTTAACTCATCCACCACCAGGTGGTGCAGTGAGCAGCTATTAAAAGTGCCCGGGGAGCACGAGATGTGCAATGACTGGGGATCGAACCTGGGACTTTCAGGTCCCGAGTTCGCTGCCCTGCCTCTGCATCATCTCAGCTCCCAAAGTTTCTAGTAGAAGTGTTGTATCACTCACTGACCAGTTTTGCTTCCCCGACATAGTAGCATCTAGCATGTGCAGTTAGGTCAGTGTTCCACGATCAGAATAAGACGATCAGATTAAGTGTTTACATGCACACTGTTCAGATCATGAATCGGCATAAACCACCCTACTCATTCGGATTACAAATTCATTCAGATCGAGCTGAATCAGATCAGAATGGGGCGCCTACATGACGCATTTTTATTCCGAATGGCAGTTTAATCTGATTACTTATGTCCATGTAAACATAGCTAATAATGTTTGTGCTGGTGGTGCATTTATGTAAATAACCCAGCATATGCTAAGAAATGTTGAAACTATTACCACTACGAACAGCAAAACAAACAATTCTAACAATTTCTTTAATTTGCTCGGGAAAAACAGAACAAACTACAAACCGTTCATTCTACCTCAGTGCGCCTCGGGGACCAGTCAGCCGACGTGATGCAAGATGCAGAAGCAAGATGCTGCCAAAAGGTCCTTGAAGTTTAACAAAAAGGAATTTGCATCAAACATCCGGCATCAATAAGAGCCAACGCATTATCTGCATCAATTTTAATATTCTAGGGGGCTCAAGATCCTAAACAGGCCACTTCAACTGTACTCCTGGATCAGCGCAATCAGGTGAAATTAAAATAGTTTCCATGTGTACTTCTGTCACTTGGTGATCTATGGCTCCTGGGTGCTACTTAAATGAGCTGAGCATGCTCAGGGGTCATATGGTTTGGACTGGAAATTCCCAGTGTAGTGAACAGACTAACAAAGCCTCATGTATATAAAGTCATGCCCCACCAGCTTTTCCTGTTGCGATTCACCCTTGGGTGAAGACAATTGAAAAAGGATGCTTGATTCGTTGCCCGGGAGGAAGACGAAGGTCCTCTCACCTGGTCCATGAAAGAGGTGATGAAGACTCAGTGAGAGGTCCCCATTGTTCCCCCAGGGATGGTTGTCTGGCCTCCTTTTGTGATTGTCCCTCACCAGGAAACACAGGTCTCTTAAAAGGTAGGGGGTTCAGCCCGTGGGGCCATGTGTGGCTCACTCTTACCTTGTTTAAACCGCAGCTCTGCTTTTTGAACTGCAAGGTGGTCGGATGTCGGTAAAGTGGCGCTTGTCAACACATATCTTGTCCCAAAACATGAAACTAAGTGGGTGCACCTTGTAGGGACATGAACTGTGGTGACGTGGTGCGATTCGCTGCTGCCGAACAGGCTCACACACGTAGAAGTTTCATGTCATCAATTTAAGCTTGAACAGATAATTTGAAGCATAGCTCTGAGCGCTCCGAATGAGAGGAAGACGACAAGTAAGCAT
The DNA here is from genome assembly GCA_038048925.1 of Garcialebias charrua. Lineage (NCBI taxonomy): Eukaryota > Metazoa > Chordata > Actinopteri > Cyprinodontiformes > Rivulidae > Garcialebias > Garcialebias charrua. The sequence goes on from JBBPBX010001367.1 coordinate 4,399, forward strand.
TATACAATTCAAAACATCTGGAATAGTTGAAGAATTTTAATGAAAAGGGGACTGGATCGGCCATGTGTTCACCACACGTTGCTCAGCTTAATGAGGGCTGGAGCGCAGCAGCTTGTTGTAGGAGGCTTTGCACCCAGGTGCCAAAGTGGTCTTATTCTGTTTGATGAGGACACTGTCCCAGCCCATTGGTTGTAACTCAACCAGTGTCAAAACGGCCATAAAAAACCTCAAGTAATGGATAAAAGCTAAAGGCTCTTTCATGTTGTGCTCTTCTTTTCAACCAGGCTTGTTTTGAAATGAAAACCATTCATCAAATCTAAATTTCCAACTTTATGTGATGTTAATCTCATTAAGAGAATGTCTGTTGCTAATGAGTGTGTGGCCCCAAGCAAACAAATTTTACAGTCGCTTGAAAGTTGCGTCCCCTTCCAAAACAAATGTTTCATGGTAACACATTTAGTACACAGATGAGAGCTTTTCATTATGTGTCCCAGAAGGGAATTTGGTGCAACTTTGCAAGAGCTCATCATGCTCAAAGAACGTTGGTTCTGTTATTTGGCAAATGTCATCCTGATGGCAGTCCACAAGTTTCAGGGCTGTCAGTCACAGAGGTGGTCTTTGCTTGTAACCCTGTGGAGTCCATAAAAAAAGGAGGATTTTTCTCAATGCCATGTCTTAATTAAAATCACATTGTCTCAATCTTTTGGTCTGTGATGAAACTAGGAGGCTTATCCTGAACTTTACTTTGATTAGGTTGACTCGTTGGTCCGAGTCGTCCAACATTTGTTGCTCTTTGATCTGCCGGAGTTCCTGCAGGAAGCTTTAGCTCCCCTAATCAGCAGGTTGAGAACCAGTTCAAGCTTCCCCGAGGGGTGCGGAAAGGAGAATGACCCATAATGTTAAGGAGTGAGACCTTTGGAGGAAAGCAGGGTCTGACCAGCAGACTCTCAGTCTGTCTCCAAACGCAGATAACCTCGGGGTACCACCATGTCACATGGTCATTAAATCAAGGAGCCGGCGTTAAACTGGATACAACTGCGTTTGACGCCAGGATTTGACACGCTCGCACCCTTTATGGGACAATTACAAGTAGGGGTGCCCAGTGCAAAGTTGTTGACAAGAAGGGGAAGTTTGACAATGCTTCAACAATAGATCAACTGTTCGTATACATGCACAAGTGGATAGCGAATGTATGAGAAGTTTAATTCAGTTTAAAGTAATTCTAAAACGAAACACAAGATATAACAGGAACCCGTACTTGGTTTAAAACATAATCTTTTCCAGGCTTCACTTGCAGCCATTTTGAAACATCCTCTTGGATTTGTATTTTGCATCTGCATGTGCAACTTATTTTGCGTTCAAGACTTTTTGGGGTGTTTGTTTTGACGCATTTATACGGAAATGGAAAATGTCTGTGGTCATCTGTAAATCTGTGTCTGCTCTACAGTCATCTCTGCAACATCCATCTTTGCAAACTGCTCCTTTATTTTTAATTTGTGTATCTCCAACAGCCAGAAAGAGGTGGGATGCACCCCGGACAGGAGGGCAGTCTGTCACAGACCCAACACAGAGGGAAACCGTCAATCAAACACAAACATGTAGGCAATTTAAAATCACAAATTAACCCAAAATGCATGTTTTTGGACTATGCATAGGAAACCAACAGAAAGTCTAAAGCATGCACAGAGAGAATGTGCAAACTCCACACAGAAAGAACCCAGCTGAGATTTGAACCTGTGACCTTCTCGCTGTGAGGTAAGAATGCCAGCCAGCTGCAAACCTCTGCAGAGATTTGTCTTCAGCGTCACATGATTTCTGCCGTGGCACCTGGACAACATGTGTTTTGCTGAGTGTGTGTTTCTGAAAACTTCTTCCAAGCTCATCAAAAACAAGATCTGGAGTCAGTTGTGTCTCATCTTGGCACGCCCTCGGCTCGTAGCATTGTCTTCATGTATGGCATTGGACTACATGTTATGGAATATTGACCAAATACATCTGGAGGTTGGAGGAATCAAACTATTAACAAAGGGATGGATCCGTATTGCGTCTATTTTAGAAGCTGACTTGACACAATAAATCTACCATCCTTTGCCGCATGTTAAAATGCTCTATTGTGTGTTGAAAAGTGACACCAGAGGATATTGACTGAGCATCCATATGAGATGTTCAATACAAGTTAGCAAAAAGTAAAATCAGAAAGCAGTGTGGTTGAAACGTTGAATGAAGAAATGTATCATTTAACAAATGAATTGTGTTTTAATTCACATTAAAGGACTGAGATGAACATGTGCGAAACAAAAATAAATGCTGATGTGTTGAGCCCATCTGGGCTGCAGGAATACTTCAAACCATTTTCTGTTCTGGTGCCTCCAGGATTCCTGTTTCATCATTAAGCTAATTGTAAGATAAGAATTTGGTTCCCGCTGAGTTCTTTGGATCCAGCAGTGAGTTCTGATTATTTATTATGTAGCCCTCTCTCATAGTTAAAGGAGGTAAATACAGGCCTTGGTTGGACACCAGGACCTTTACGCCCTGAAAACAATGTCAAACGAAGCTTGACCCATTTCTCCCAGTTGGTTAGGACCTCCAACTCACAGGCTGTTTTCAAGGGTCACAAGTCTGTTTTGGTCCGTGTCTTCTCTTTTCCTGTGTGAGAGGATCAACCAAAACTACACTGCAAGAGTTGAGGACTGGTTCTGAATCCAGACAAAAATAAATAAATGAATAAATAAAAGCAGATAAAGTCACATATTATAAAATTCTTACTATTTTTACAAGTGAAGTTTTGGGATTAATATGCTTTTTGCTGTTGTCAGATAAATAAGATGACTTAACGATGAAGGGACTCATCAGTGTTCATGGTGATGGTAACGCTCACATGTATGAAGTAGGGATAGGCTACATGATCGGCACGGTATCGGTGTCTGCCGATATTAACGATAAAGTGAAATATCGGACATCGGCCATTCCATCAAAATATCTCACAGATATAAAAAGCTTCTCTTTTAAGTAAATTTTTAATTGAAGAAACTGTCAAGTACGGTAAATCTATTAATGCACTACGACTTGTGTGCTTTTCACTTGTGAACAGGTTGAGTTTAGATTTGTGAAAATTTACAAATTTACAAATTTGCACTGTTCGAGTGTTATTGTGTTAGAGAGAGTAAATGTTATGAATAAAATTGACAATAAACATAATCCAAGTTGAAGTGTTGCATCATTTTCAGCTCCCCTTTTGGCATGTGCATTTGGTAGCAGGCCAAACTGAAAAAGATGCAGAATAATGTAGTATTTTAATTCCACAGCAGAGAAAGTTATGTAGTCTCTGTAAGTCGGTCTGGGAAAAAAAAAATATATCCGTATTGGAATTGGTTATCAGCCAAATAAGTTTTAACATATCGGCATATGGGATATCGGCCAAAAATCCAATATCGTGCACCTCTAATGTGAAGCCATTGATGCAAATGTGTACACTAAAATTTAAAGAGGCATGTACTCATCAGACAACTTGGTCCAGATCTTATGGAAAAAGCCTGAACCATCGCAAAGAGAATGACCAGCTGAGCAGCTGAAATCCCATTTTCTACAACAATTCATCAATTTTGCTTATTTATGGTAAATGGACTGCACTTATATAGCACCTTTCTATCTTATCAAGATACTCAAAGCTCTTTACAACACAATCTGTGCCCTCATTTACCCATTCATACAACACTCTACTAGATCTGTACAAAGACTATCAGTGCTTTATTACATTCATACACTGATGGGACACACATCTTAGGCAATGGGGGGTTTCAATGTCTTGCCCAGAGACACTTTGGCATGTGACTGCTGGTGGAATCAAACCCCCAACTCTTGCACTGGAGGACAAATGCTCTAACTACAGTAGTCAGCCACAGCCACCATATTTATGTAACATCAATTAACAAGTCATTTTAGAGCCTTCTACAAAAGAATGATGATGATGATGATTAGCCATTTAGTCTAATGGTACGTCCTGACCAAACGCGTTTTCAACGGCAGGAACGTCCAGTTTACATGCAAAGTCAATGGGGGACGCACCTCCAGCCACGTCTTGGCGTCGGGCGTCACGTCACGTGCGTGTTGAGCGTGCTGGAAAAGCGTTTTCCGTGCACGTGAACCCGCTTCAGCCTCCAAGCACGCGTTGATCATTAGCTATGTTTCCATCCAATTTAAATTCGATTTTTGAGCGAATTTTAGAAAATTTCGCTAAAATGTAAATTAAAATTATGAGGATCAGAAGTGTTTCCATTAACTGGCTTGAAGCGCATCTGCAATGCCACGCAAAGCGTCTCTACGTCAGACGTCAGCGTCATTACGTCACACGTCAGCGCCATACGTCAGACGTCAGCGTTACGCACTTCCACAGTAAACAGGAAGTAGCGTTTGAAAACAGACATCTCGGCAAAATGGAGAGAATATTTCAGGTATGTGTTGCTATCGGGCAAGTTGTATTTATTCTGTCATGCCAACTAGTTTTAGCGATGTTACATGTTGTCCGGAGCGGAAACAGCTGATCAGTCACGTGACGTGAATGTTCGCTGCGGCAGAACTGAGTCGGCTAATCTGTTTCCATCTGTCGTTTAGCCGACTCAGCTCTGAATCGACTCCCCAAAAACTACCTCAAGCGAGCGTATAAACTTTAGAGCGACTTAGAGGAAGTTAACTCGAATTATGCCGTTTCCATTTAGCTTTTCTGATGCGATGCTTCATAATGCGCACCTAGAAACCTTGATGGAAACACGCCTATTGCTGAACGTTTTCGCCGTTCAAACGTTCAAACGCCGTTCAACTCTGGTTGTTCAGGGAGAGTCGGGGGGGAGGAGAGAGGGGGAGAGTCCCTATGTGACGCGGAAACGAGGGGGCGCGCGCACTATGTGACGTATTGGGACACAGAAAAAACCCGCGGAGTCATGTACTATGGAAGAGAAACTCATTGTAGCTGTGTGTTCGCGACAAGTCCTTCACGACCAGTCAAGTCTGCTCTCTACAGAGACTGGCGGAGTGCAGTGAGGAACTCGGTGTACCGGTAAGCTCCTCCCACACCCCCCGCCGCCACACCGCCGCAGCTTCTCGTTCTGGTCAGGACAGCACTGGGTCCAGTCCAATGCGTCCACTTGCGTGCGTGACGAGCCTTTTTGCCGTTGAAAACGCGTTTGGTCAGGACGTGGCATTAGTCGAATTTCGGCCACTTTATGGATCTGTCCTCTCCAAGCGTTCCTGTCCTCGACGATTACTTTGAGTTCTGCGATCGTCTTGCTGGTGGCCGATGTGATTGTATCAAGCCAGCGTGTTCTTTGCCGTCCTCTTCTTCTCGTCCCGCTCACTTTGCCCAGCATCATCGAAGTCTCTAGTGAATTTGCACGCATAACGTGGCCGAAAAAGGACAGTTGCTGTTTGATGATTTTGCCCTCAAGCGACATTTTCGGCTTGATACGGTCCAGGACCATCTTGTTTGTTGTCCGCGATGTCCAGGGTATGCGCAGTAGTCTTCTCCAACACCAGAGTTCAAAAGCGTCGATTTTTCTTCTTTCCGCTTTCCTGATTGTCCAACTTTCACATCCATATGTTGCTATGGGAAAGACAATGGCGTTGACGAGTCTCGTTTTCGTCGCAATGCTCACGTCCTTGCTCTTCCAGACTTTATCCATTCCTTGCATTGCGGCCCGGCCAAGTGCAATCCGCCTTTTGATCTCTGGTCCGGATTCGCTGTTTCGGTCAATTTTGACCGAAACGGACCGACCGAACAAAAGAATACACCAGTCCAAATCGCAAAATCCAATTCAGATCCAGCTTCAAATCCAGTTACGCTCAATTTGTTTCCGTAAAGTATTACAATACAGTTGGAAAGACCGATGAGTAAAAGTCACCTACATGAGAAAGTTTTTTTTTTCTTGTAGGATACGACTGCTGTCATCCTTAGTTTCTAAATAATTAAACATTAAAGTAAAGAAGGTGTTCAAATATTGTAAAAGAAAACTGTTTTGCCCAACTTTTCCAGTGAGTTGGTGACATCATCTTTTCAATTCAATGCAATTCAATTTTTCAAGCAGAAACACGTTTTTGTTGCTGTCTCTGTTAAACTCAAGTTTTGACTACATGACGAACTACAAATATAAGCTAACTTACTTTGAAAAGTGAAAGTTTACTTTTTCTTTACAAACAGGAGCCAAAGCTCACTTTGTTGACCGGTTTCTCTGGTTTCTGTTGCAGCTTATCCCAAACTTTAACTGGTTTGTTTTACTGTCAGGTGAGCAGAAAATAAACCACTCTGCTCCAAACGGACACTTAAACCAAAAGCAGGTTTCTAGAATCCACGTAGCATCTTGTTCACAGATAACATGATGAGGGGACTCTTCTGATCTCACTTAAGGGAGATAAGTTGTGGCAGAACATAGGTTCATTTCCTCAATCTGTTTATTTATCAGTTCCTTTTTATCAGCTGGAGGTTTGTGTAACGTCTCCAGAGGTGCAGCGTTAACCGCGGTGAAGCTATAAACAGGAAGCAGAGGGCCTCTCTGGTTTTAGGAAGAGACCAACCTCATTTCAGGGACCGAGTGTGTGACACAACCCAGAACACACAGCTAAAGTCCTCGGCACCTCTCAGGCGTCAGCCTTTATTTACCAACTTGACACATTCGGCTTCCACTGGTTGACCCATTGCGTGGAAATTTACAAGATTTAAAGAAACCTGCAAGGGCTTTTTTTTTTAATGCTTCCTAAAACAGGATTTGTGAGCAGGATCCATTCAGATATAATTATTATTATTAGCAGCAAGACACGTTTAAGAGAAAATCCGAGAGCAGTTCAGTTTCATTCTGCAGGACGTTTAATTTAACGTTTGCTCCAGTCTAGTAGTGGTAACATGAATTATTTACTCTAAAAGGCAAAACGTCTGATAAGATTCTTTCCGTTATCGAGAGGAATTTGTGTCTCTTGGTGCGCCATCGCTCGTCCAGAAACACACCCACGTACAGATGAGGATTGTCTGAGGGGGAGTCCAACCCGACTGGGCTGCAGCTGTGTCAGCAGGAGCTGGGAAAACACAAAAGTCAGACAGAAAAGGAGGCAGGAGAACGAGAGGAGATAAGAGCAAAGTCTTGACGTGCCTCTTCCTTCAGTCTTTGGCTTTAATTCACTCTTTGGAGGAAAATATGAGCTCAAACATTGAATTTATTAAAGTTTTTTACTGTTTAAGTGTGTTATGAAAGGATCGAATCAATGTAAACCCTCCTCTGAATTCATGCGTGAGCGAATCACAACGGTTTTATCGTTGTGTAGTTTACTGACTCTTAAATCTCCAGACTGAGTCCAACATTGAGAAGGTAAACAGCAACCGCCTCACTCAGAAAGCCCTCTGCATGGCAGGTGATCCCAAACACCCACTACACAGCTGCTTCAGACTGCTGCCATCAGGGAGGAGACTGAGGAGTCTCCAGGCTCGAACCAGCAGACTGAGTGACAGCTCTGTTCATCAGGCAGTCAGGATGCTAAACACTCTGCCTGCTCTGCCTCCCCTCCCATTTGAACTGCCTTAACACAAAAAACTTTCTCACACATTACCACACAACACAAAGATTTTAACACTGGACTCTGTGTCATCAAACGGGTTATTCACTAAACTCTCGGTCATGTGCTCATTCAGTTTGCACTACTTCTCATATTTGCACTAATGTTTGTATTACATCACTGCCTATAGTCATACTACTGTTTACATTCACTGTTTACATTTATTAATACTGTTTACATTTATTACTACTGTTTACATTTATTACTACTGTTTACATTTACACTACTTTTATATCTACACTACTGCTGATACATATACAGTATTCTCTGACCAGCCTTATTTAAGGATGCCCAATGTGCCTTACTGCATATGCCACTTTGCCTCTATACCAACATCAACTACCTCATACATAGCACTTTGAGATTTTCATTAATGAAAAGTGCGTTATAAATTGAATTCATTATTATTATTATTATTATTATTATTATTATTATTATTATTATTATTATTATTATTATTATACATATACTGTGTACATTAACTCATATGCTGCTTTGCCACTCTTTGCAAATGTCAATGCTAGAACCTTCAGTTTATTTTATACATATACTTTTTATACTTTTTTATACTACTATGCAAAAACTCAGGACAGTACAGGTACCCCTCGAGTTACGTCAGGGATAGGGACCTACGTGTGTGACTTAGGTCGATGTTGTCGTACCTCGCGGACCAAAAACACCTGCCTGTCGTAGGTCCGCGTTTCTGACATAGGTCGCGGCTATACCGCTAACGGAGCGCCGCACACATATTTAATGGCATGAGACTGAACAAGCAGACATACTAGGCCATAAACATGCACAGAACTGTACAGTAAATGAATACTGTACAATAAATAAAAAATATAATGTCTTACTTTGAGCTGGTCAAAGCCTGCCTTCGTCTTTTAGCATCAGCTCGCACCCGTCCGAGCTCCCCCAGCTTCCTTACGCTCCACACGCACACACGTGGTCAAAACTGTTTAAAAGAATGACTGTTAGCTTCTTAACTTCATACATTTGGAGCCAGAAAAAAAAAACTTACTGAAAGCCGTTTCTCCGCGATGTCCTCCATCCAAAACAAGCTCGGCGTTAGCTACGGTTAGCAGCAATGGTTAGCATGTCAGTTCATTCAAAAAGGCTGTCGGCTTTGTATCTCCGCGTTAGCTCGGTGTCCCCCGACTGCCAGGCGGACATTTGCGGCGAGCTCCCGGCCGCAGATGGCCCCTCCGCGGCATGTCGGCTCGGTGTCTTCGCCTGTGTTTGCTGCTCTGTTAGCTGCTGTCGTTAGCATGTCGGGCGAAGTTGTTGGAGCCATCGCGGGGCGATCCGCGGCTGCTCAGGCATCGGCTTTGTATCTCCGCGTTAGCTCGGTGTCCCCCGACTGCCAGGCGGACATTTGCGGCGAGCTCCCGGCCGCAGATGGCCCCTCCGCGGCATGTCGGCTCGGTGTCTTCGCCTGTGTTTGCTGCTCTGTTAGCTGCTGTCGTTAGCATGTCGGGCGAAGTTGTTGGAGCCATCGCGGGGCGATCCGCGGCTGCTCCTCCGGGCCTGAGACGTCCACAGAGTTGACCGAGTGTTTCCAGCTAATTTATCCGTATGAGGCAACCCTGATCGGGCACACGGAGCCAGCTGACAGTAGCCTCTGGAGCTCCATTGACCGCAGTTCTGTTGTAAAATGGCGACCGGAAACGACCGGAAGTTGCGTAAATACGATCAAATTGTAATTAAAACGTAATATTAATAATTATACTTTATTTATAAAGCCATTTAAAACAACCACAGCTGCAACAAAGTGCTATACACATGAAATTAATAACATAAAAAAAAAAATAATAATAATAATATATATTTTTTTTTTTTTATCATATTTTTATTAAATATGATAAAATCGTAAGTCTGAGTTGCCGTAGGTCGCAGGTGACGTAGGTCGAGGGTTTGCTGTATTACACTTTTATTATTTCATTTTATGCTTATGTTCATTAAATGTTTAGTGTTTTAGTGTTGGTGTAGATTTTCATACTTTTATACTACTATGCAAAAACTCAGGACAGTGTTACACTTTTACTATTTTATGCTTATGTTTATTAAATGTTTTAGTGTTTAAATGGTTACTGTTGCACCGAGGGACTGAGAGAAATGTAATTTCAATCCTGTGTATGTCCTGTACATATTGCAGTTCTGACACTAAAGTTGACTTTGACTTTGAAAACACACTGTTATTATCTCAAAGTTCATGCTCAATAATCCAGGTAAAAATCCAACAAAGTTCAGTCTGGTCACGGCTTCTTTTCTTCTTGAGACGTTTCGTCCTTCTTCCAAACAACAAGCACTGACATAGTGGACCAACCAGTTTTGTGGTGATAAGATGGTTTCTGGGGCCCGCCCTCTCCCGCTGATGAAGTCCTTTGGATGAAGGATGAAACGTCTCAACAAAAAAGAAGCTGTGACCTGACTGAACTTTGATGGATTTTCTACCTGGATGATTGAGCATGAACTTTGATGTTTTGAACCACTTTAGCTATGGCTACCTCAGAGGAGTCGACAGAGGAGAGGGCAGGTCCCAGAAACCATCTTATCTTTTATCACCAGTAAACTGGGTGGTCCCAATGGGAGTGTGTTTCTTGTGGGAATGTGTTTTTGGACCCTCGGACTGATGAAGTCCTTTGAAAGAAGGATGATACATCTCAACAAAAAAAGAAACCGTCCAGATGAACTTTGTTGGACACTTTTCTTATTTTTTATGCTTCCTTTTCTTCATATTTGTTCTAAACAGCTTGGAAAACATCTCATTTATTTGTAACGTGCAACTTAAATTGATTCAAAAGGCTTAAAATAAAATAAATAGCAATGTTCTCTTTTAAGTTTATTGTATTTTGTCTCCGTTTATCTTTAAACTACTGCATACCACCTCTCTTTGTTTGCAACAACATATTTGCTTATACAGGTAGTCCTCGTGTTACAACGGTCTCGAGTTACGACGTTTCGTGGTTACGGAGCATCTCCCATTAAAAAAATAATATATATATATATATATATATATATATTGAAAAGCCGAGTTACGCAGTTTCCGGTTTTACGTCGTAAACGTAGCGGCGAAGGAATACTGCACTGTACTCTCTAAAAAAGCTAAGTTTGGTCCTCTGGACATTCAGAAAACAAAACAAAACTGTACTGTGAACGCAGTTTTACGTTGTAAACGGAACGGAATATGGCAGATAGACCAAGCTGGACTGCGGTTTTACATCGTAAACGTAATAGAGAATACGGCTGATGGACGGAGAAATACGGCGTCACCAGCATCCCAGTAGGCCATAACTCTTTTTTTCCCTTCATTATGGCTCCCAAACATATGTGTTTTTTGATAATTATGTAGGGTACTGTGTTAGGATAGGCTAAGTGCTTGGTAATACTGTACTGTACATGTATATGGTGCAGTATGTACTTCAACTTACGTTGAAAATCAGTTTACGACGCTAGGAACGGATCTACGTCGTAAGTCGAGGACTACCTGTATCTGTATGACCATGTGGATCACATCATTAAATGAATACAAGTGTATAACATCGTGGTTTACTGGAGTAATTTATGTTTATGTCATAGTCTGTCCCCTAGTTGTCTGGTGTTTCTGTGTTTTCCCCAGTTCTTCTTTGTTGCGTTTATTTCATTCTGCTCTGTGTGATTTCTGTTTCTTGTACATTGTCATTGTTGTGCTTTGTCTCTGTCATTTTCCACTCACTCCTCAGTCTGCTCCTCCAGTCGTCTGTCTTTTCATCCACACCTGTTCTCATCAGCCACCTGCCCAGCTGCACTCATTATTCACTCTCCCTCTGTTCTCATAAAAAGCCTTTCTCTCCTTCACTCCTTGTCCGGTCACTGCTCTGTTAACATCTCAGTCCTTCTCTGTTCCTGTTCTTGAACCTGTACCCGCCCTGTTTGCCTCCCTGATCACCATTTGTAAGTTTTTGCTGCTAGCCTTTTGTTTTAATTGTTTAAAATAAATTTATTTTATTTTTAAACTCCTGCCTCAATCATCCTGCCTGCAAATGGGTCGAAAACACAAGGACTGTGATAGTTTAACTATTCCAGAAAACTTTCATTTTTGTATCAAAAAATTACAATTACTGTAATTATAACAATAGTTATTTATTGTTATTACTGTAACAGGTTTAATCAGCTGAGAACAAACACACAGAGTCTGTTGAAAATCCTGCAACAAAGTGACAAAAATATTTTTCTTTTACACAGACGAAACTGTATGATCTTTCAGTGTTAATCCGCGTGCAACACATGGTGGATAGCCCTGAGTTAGCCTTTGTTAAAATATAATGATTTATGAAGCTCAAATCAGTCAAATCATGCAACGTATAAACTACTGTATGCAACCATCTCTGCACAGCAGCTGAGCTTTACCGCCTGTACCGAAGTTCCTTTTTCTCTCTGAAACTCCAACATGACGCCTGTTCATTTGCTCAGATGTTGTTTTTTTTATCCTTACAGCATGGCTCGTATTATATGTAAATGTATTTTCACATAAACAGAGAAGCAAAAGCCACGTGCACGCCTCCTCTGCACCCAGCAGAGATCAAACACATGCTCACACCCCACATCACACATCTTGTTTGTCTTACGGTCTGAGTTCCCCTGATGAGCAGCGTGACATGTTGAACGCCCAACATTTTTTTGCTTGTCTTCTCCAAAAACAGAGGATTTCTTGTTTTTTTTTTCTTTCTGTCACTTTCCTTTGTTGTTATTGGTGGTTTGACCAAGAGACACAAAACAATGGCTCATTCAGAAGAAGACGTGAGTGTCTCCTTGTGTTCATGCATAGCGTGGTTCAGTCTGAGGAAGGGTTTGTAGGTCACAGCTGCAGACACTGAACACATCTGGATGAACCTGCTTGGCCTTTTCGACGAGAAGGAGAAATCACTGCACTTTTACTGATTGAGTTTGGGGTGTAAAACTTTACGCCACCGCATCATGATTGTTGTCGGAAATGAACCGTGTAGTTTCCTCCGTTGTCCTAGAGCTCCAAATAAAAATATTTTTATTTATGTATTTTCATAAATACCACTGTTCCTCTCAACAGAGTTGCACAATGCACGACACTTTGATATAAAATCCTTCAGTGGGTGGGGCTGTGTCAGAGCTCTGTTTGTCTACTGTGCTGTTCCCCTGGTAGCTGACACGTCTGGCTTTCCAGTGGGTATTGTTCCAAGCTGTGACTCAAACTTTAACACTCAACATCTTTTTATTTTCTCCCCACAAAGGTTAATCATCTGAGACTTCAGCATAAAAGCTGCTGTAGTTAATGTTTAAATCTGCTGCCGTTTGAGCTTTGTACTCGTGTTTTGTGGTCATTTTTTGTCTAGTTAGATGATGATCAACAAGACATCTGGGCTGCCAGATGTGCCACAGGCAAGTTAACCAATGGATTCAACAGTCCAACTACCGTATTTTCCGACCGATAAGTCGCACCGCCCTATAAGTTGCATTGTCCAATTATGTCCAATAAATTGGAAAAATCCATAAACATGTCGCACCGCCGTATAAGTCGCATCTATTATGCGTCACCGCTGACGTGTCGCGTATGTTACGCGTCACCGCTGACAACCCGGAAATGTGGGCCGATGTTTTGCCCAAAATGTATTGGCTGCAAATGGCGGCCACAGGAGCGTGCACCGAAGGACTTTAACAAGATTAACACGGTAAAAACAATTATTTGTTTGCTTAAAAGTATAGCAAAGATGTGTCTTAGCTGAACTTTTCCTTAATAAATGCACGTAATTGTCAAATCAGCTGGATTTAAAAAGTAGTTTTGCTACGTGCACCGCACGGGTGGGACCGCAGCATTTTCTTTAAAATTTAGCAAGAAAAACACTTAAAAATATATGTTTGTTAGCTGACATTATAGCAAAAGTGTTTCTGAGCTTAACCGTTCCTTAATAAATTCACGTAATGGTCAAATCTGCTGGATTTAAATTGTTTCGCTTTGACGTCTTCCAAACGGTCGCGCGCTGCGAAAATAAATGATAAATAAATCGAATTTTATCTCAAACATCTCGTACAGCTAATAGTTTGTAAATGTCCACCCAGTAATTACTTTTTGTAAGTTTAATGAAAATCTGCCGTGTGGTTTTTGAGCTATTTTGGTAAATAGTACCCGGAAAAACACGGAGCTAACCGCTACCCATTTACGGTGTTAAAACATCGAATTTTAGCTCAAAAATCTCCTACAGCTAAAAGTTTGTAAATGTCCACCCAGTAATTACTTTCTGTAAGTTTCAACAAAATCTGTCCTGTGGTTCATGAGCTATTTTGCAAAACAGTAACCGTTAAAACACGGAGCTACAAGCTAACCGCTACACATCTACAGTGCTAAAACATTTAATTTTAGCTCAAAAATCTCCTACAGCTAATAGTTTGTAAATGTCCACCCAGTAATTACTTTCTGTACATTTCAACAAAATCTGTCATATGGTTCATGAGCTATTTTGCAAAATAGTACCTGTTAAAAACACGGAGCTACAAGCTAACCGCTACACATCTACGGTGCTAAAACATCGAATTTTAGCTCTGAACATCTCCTACAGCTAACAGTTTGTAAATGTCCACCCAGTAATTACTTTCTGTAAGTTTCAACAAAATCTGTCCTGTGGTTTAGTAGTTCATACCTCCAGAGCAGGAGGCCAGGCTGCGACAGAGTGAGTCAGACTAGAGGCGTCTCCAGTCGGACACATGAGGTGGGAACGGTTGTGTACCCTAGCGGCCAAAAGTGGTACTGCACCATTTTTTGCCAAAATGAAAAACGGTCATATCTGAGCCAAAAATTGGTCTTAAAAATACTGTATGTGAAAAAATCCATAAATATGTCGCTTTGCCCTATAAGTCGCAGGGCATGCAAATTAGGAAAAAAGGTGCAACTTATACGTCGGAAAATACGGTATTCTGTATGTGTTAAAAACAAACTTTTTTTATTGCATTCAAGAAAATAAACATGATTCTTTCTGTGTTGGCTCCTTTTTTTTGTACCCTCAGGTACACTTCTTTCACCCTGCAGATCTGTATTCCTCAAGTCTTGTGGAGTTCAGGCTGTGTGCACCTTCCTCTTGGTGGTTTTGGGTTTGGTCCATATGTCAGCGCTGTGGCGAGCCACTGCTTATACAGACAGGAGCTCTGTCTCCCTCTCCTCACACCTACCAATCGTGTCATCATATTCACACAGACACACATCAGAAAATCTTGATGCTCCACAGATTCTTTGGAGTTTACGAACACGGCTCCTCCTCTCCCATGCAGCATTAAAAGCCTGTGCCTGATGCTGCAGAGATGCTGCAAAGCTGTCTTTTCTCATCACTGTCCACGCTGAGTCACGCTCCTCGTGCAGATGCTGCCTCCACAGCCTTTACAGACTCTTGACATTTTCTGCACAGCTCCAGGGCAGCGGGGGGTGAATGCACTTGCAGGAACATGGACTCGTACAAACATGCATGCACACACGAACCCATGCATTCTATTTTAGGGAACTTTTTTGTCTATTCGTGAACAGTGGGCGCACATTTAATGTATACATGTCAGTTCTGGTCACGTTTGACATTATTCTTATTTTAAGAGACTCTTTTAGTTGGAGTGGGAAGTAAGTAATTTATTTCTTGTAAATATTTGAACATGAGGCTTAACCTATTCGCTCACAACCCATTGCTACTTTCAGCAGAACACAGAGTTTATGGCCATGTTCCTCTGCCATGTCAGTAAATTAAATCTGTGCTCGTTGCATAACATTCTTTATGCAATCAGAGATGGAGATTATGGCCTGCACCTCTTTGCTCTCATGGATTTCCAGACTATCCAGCCAAAAGCTCAGCCACTTTTGATGCCCATGTATTCGTCCATGTTTGATTTAAGCTGAGTTGAAGCCAACTAACCCTAAAAACAAAACACAAAATATGGCTACAGCGCTGTCAATTCTATGCACCTGAAACCAATCCACAATACAGTATATATTGTGAGCACTAATAAAATGAGCTAATCCTAACCCTGAACTATCTGAAGTCAACTTTGTTGGTGAAAGGCTCTTAATTTCATGATTATTTTTCATTTTACCAGCCTTTGTTCTGCTCTCCCTGCAAAGTCATCAGTTAAAGTGAAAAAGCTCCTCAGGAAGCTGAATTCAGATGTAGTGCACGTTGTGTGATATAAAGAAAGGCAGGAAGGTGGTCGGTCCGGCGCTGGTCTGGCTCACTCTTCCTGTCTGTCCGACTACTATAAATGTCCACATACATTCCCTCCTCCTCGTAAAAGAAGTCATCACCTTGTAGATCCGGGTCTATAAACTGGTTTCCGCATGCTCCAATAGTTCTAGTAGAAATAATTCCCAGCATAACTGACTGGATATATATATATATTATATATATATATATTATATATATATATTATATATATATTATATATATATATATATATATATATATATATATATATATATATATATATATATATATATATATATATCCATCCATCCATCCATCCATTTTCTTCCGCTTATCCGGGGTCGGGTCGCGGGGGTAGCAGCCTAAGTAGGGAGGCCCAGACTTCCCTCTCCCCAGCCACTTGGAGCAGCTCCTCTGGGGGAATCCCAAGGCGTTCCCAGGCCAGCCGAGAAACATAGTCCCTCCAGCGTGTCCTGGGTCTTCCTCTGGGTCTCCTCCCGGTGGGACATGCCCGGAACACCTCACCAGGGAGGCGTCCAGGAGGCATCCTAACCAGATGCCCGAGCCACCTCAACTGGCTCCTCTCGATGTGGAGAAGCAGCGGCTCTACTCCGAGTCCCTCCCGGATGACTGAGCTTCTCACCCTATCTCTAAGGGAGAGTCCAGCCACCCTGCGGAGAAAACTCATTTCAGCCGCTTGTATCCGAGATCTTGTTCTTTCGGTCATAACCCAAAGCTCATGACCATAGATGAGGGTGGGAACGTAGATCGATCGGTAAATTGAGAGCTTTGCCTTTTGACTCAGCTCTCTCTTCACCACGACAGACCGGTACAGCGCCCGCTTCACTGCGGACGCTGCACCTATCCGCCTATCGATCTCACGCTCCAGTTTTCCCTCATTCGTGAACAAGATCCCGAGATACTTAAACTCCTCCACTTGGGGCAGGACCTCCTCCCCGACCCGGAGAGGGCATGCTACCCTTTTCCGGCTCAAGACCATGGCCTCGGATTTGGAGGAACTGATCCTCACATATATATA
>JBBPBX010001367.1:31661-45331 GCA_038048925.1 Garcialebias charrua
AAAAACCAATGCAGACATGTTCCTGTTTTTAGTTTTCTACACTGCCTCATAATCCAGCTGTTTATTTATTTTCTTCTTCTTCTTTTAGCTACTTTTCCTTTTGACTGTCTTTTTGGTTGGTATTTTGCTTTGATTTGTAAAAAAAAAAAGAAAAGAAATTTAAATTATGTGTGCTTCTTTTGTGACTGTCTATTGTTGTTGTTACTCACCGTTGTCATCATGCTTTGTTAAAACCACGTCTCTCTTGTAAATGAGTCCCTGAGGCTCAGTGGGTTTAACCTGTCTAAATAAAGGTTGAATGAAACAACCCCCAAATTCATATACCTAATAAAAACTATGCATTAATATAGTATAGTCATAAAAGTTTTATTTTTATTTATAAAAATTAACTATAGTATAGTCATAAAAGTTTGATTTTTTTCTTACCAAAAAAAGATTAAACTCTAACTTTTTTTGTTGCTGTTTTGAATTTCACAGAAAATACTCAAGTTTGCAGCCAAGTTTGTGGACTGATTGATTTTGCATGCAGATAAGTACAGAGCAGAAACTTTAACACAAAAAACGGATTTTGAGTTTTGTCATTTAAAGTTGTGTGATTGCAAAGAGAAAAGTGTGGATTTTTATGACAAAGGCTATGATTTCTTTAGTTTAAAATCATAACAATGTTCTCACAAGCAAAGCCAAGCAAGCTTTGGACTGCATGCTTGATCACCAAGAAAAATAAAACTTATTTGTTTTTGCTCTGGAATGAATAAAACTTTCTGTATGCAGCTCAGTTTCCTTCAGGTTTTATTTTGCAGACTACCGGTATATTTTTTCTTTGATTTGATCTAAAATTTTGGCCTGTGTGCCCTGTTAAAGCTTTGAAGCCTTTAGAGTTTTCGGTTCACGCTGCCATAAATCACAAAGTGCATTTGCTAAAATTGTTTCAGGCTCAGTTTGATAGGTGAGCCTCATATCTGCTGCCGACAGCAACGTGTCTCAGATTCATTTTCCTTGAGGATCTGATGCTGTTCGGTTCTGCTTTGGACTCGAGCATCGCAGCAGGGAAGATGTGAACTGAAGATTTATGAGCTCTATATGAGGAGGTGGAACACATGAAGGACAATGGAGCAAATAGTTTGCAAAGTCATGCTGAGTATGGAGTACATGCTGCTGCAAAGAGTGCTAATAATAACTGAGGGGGGTGATCACATAAACACATTGGTCCAGCGTTCCTTAAAGAAACGCACAACGCTCACCGCTTTCAGGTCAGAGTTTTAAACTAAGATCATCATATGTGAAGAAATGACCAAGCTTTTGCCTTTTTAACCCCGAGTTGCTCCCCAGGCAGCGCCTTGCAAGGCAGTCTACCGGCGCTACCGGTGTATGAATGTGTGTATGAATGGGTACTGTGAAGCGCTTTGGGGCCCCTCAAAGGGGGCTGGAAAGCGCTATACTGTATGAGTAAGCTCCATTTACCATTTACCAGGTCAACTTTTCAAACCCTTTGTTTTAGGAGTTGTCAGTGGCAATTTTAACCTCTTTTAGGGGTGCTCAAGCACCCCTAAAGGTCAGATGCTAGCATCGCCCCTGGGCGTTACCACCATAGATATCATATATAGAACACTAGATACCGCATAGCCCGCTCTCGCCTATTGGAGCTGACGAGATTTCAGGCGGCCATCTTGGCGCTGGCCACCGCTCCACTCAGCCTTATATATTTGGCAGGCACAATTAAGTATCAGTGCATTTAATCAATCACAACACGCTGAATAGTAATCCCATTGCCACATATTTAAATGTTAGGCATACAGCTATTAAAACTGCATGTATAGGAACATATAGTTTAGCATATTTAAATAATTTTGGTGGAATACCATACTTAATTATATGACATGTTTAGCAAGATACAACCAAAGATGCAATTTATTCACACACACATTATGTATACATATTAGATACTGTAATTATATATATATATATATATATATATATATATATATATATATTATATATATATATATATATATATATATATATATATATATATATATTATATATATATATATATATATATATATATATATATATATATATATATATATATATATATATAATATATATATCCATCCATCCATCCATCCATTTTCGTCCGCTTATCCGGGGTCGGGTCGCGGGGGTAGCAGCCTAAGTAGGGAGGCCCAGACTTCCCTCTCCCCAGCCACTTGGAGCAGCTCCTCTGGGGGAATCCCAAGGCGTTCCCAGGCCAGCCGAGAAACATAGTCCCTCCAGCGTGTCCTGGGTCTTCCTCTGGGTCTCCTCCCGGTGGGACATGCCCGGAACACCTCACCAGGGAGGCGTCCAGGAGGCATCCTAACCAGATGCCCGAGCCACCTCAACTGGCTCCTCTCGATGTGGAGAAGCAGCGGCTCTACTCCGAGTCCCTCCCGGATGACTGAGCTTCTCACCCTATCTCTAAGGGAGAGTCCAGACACCCTGCGGAGAAAACTCATTTCAGCCGCTTGTATCCGAGATCTCGTTCTTTCGGTCACAACCCAAAGCTCATGACCATAGATGAGGGTGGGAACGTAGATCGATCGGTAAATTGAGAGCTTTGCCTTTCGACTCAGCTCTCTCTTCACCACGACAGACCGGTACAGCGCCCGCTTCACTGCGGACGCTGCACCTATCCGCCTATCGATCTCACGCTCCAGTTTTCCCTCATTCGTGAACAAGACCCCGAGATACTTAAACTCCTCCACTTGGGGCAGGACCTCCTCCCCGACCCGGAGAGGGCATGCTACCCTTTTCCGGCTCAAGACCATGGCCTCGGATTTGGAGGAACTGATCCTCATCCCGGCCGCATCACACTCGGCTGCAAACCGCTCCAGCGAAAGCTGTAGATCACGATCTGATGAAGCCAATAGGACCACATCATCTGCAAAAAACAGA
The DNA here is from genome assembly GCA_038048925.1 of Garcialebias charrua. Taxonomy (NCBI): domain Eukaryota; kingdom Metazoa; phylum Chordata; class Actinopteri; order Cyprinodontiformes; family Rivulidae; genus Garcialebias; species Garcialebias charrua. The sequence goes on from JBBPBX010001367.1 coordinate 34,596, forward strand.
GAAGCGATTCTAAGGCCACCAAAACGGATCCTCTCAACACCTTGGCTGCGCCTAGAAATTCTGTCCATAAAAGTTATGAACAGAATCGGTGACAAAGGGCAACCTTGGCGGAGTCCAACTCTCACAGGAAACGAGCCTGACTTACTGCCAGCAATGCGGACCAAGCTCTGACACCGGTCGTACAGGGACCCAACAGCCCATATCAAAGGGCCCGGTACCCCATACTCCCGGAGTACCCCCCACAGAACCCCCCGAGGGACGCGGTCGAATGCCTTTTCCAAGTCCACAAAGCACATGTAAACTGGTTGGGCAAACTCCCACGCACCCTCCAGGACCCTGCTGAGGGTGTAGAGCTGGTCCAGTGTTCCACGACCAGCACGAAAACCACACTGCTCCTCCTGAATCCGAGGTTCGACTATCCGACGGACCCTCCTCTCCAGAACCCCTGAATAGACCTTACCAGGGAGGCTTAAGAGTGTGATCCCCCTATAGTTGGAACACACCCTACGGTCCCCCTTTTTGAATAGGGGAACCACCACCCCAGTCTGCCAATCCAAGGGAACTGCCCCCGATGTCCACGCGATATTGCAGAGTCGCGTAAGCCAACACAACCCCACAACATCCAGAGCCCTAAGGAACTCAGGACGAATCTCATCCACCCCCGGAGCCCTGCCACCGCGGAGCTTTTTAACCACCTCGGCGACCTCAGCACCAGAGATTGGAGAGCCCGACCCAAAGTCCCCAGGCTCCGCTTCCTCAGTGGAAGACGTGCCAGTAGGATTGAGGAGGTCTTCGAAGTACTCCGCCCACCGACTCACAACATCCCGAGTTGAGGTCAACAGCACGCCATCCCCACCATAAATGGTGTTGGTCGCGTACCGCTTTCCCCCCCTGAGACGCCGGATGGTGGACCAGAATCGCCTCGAAGCCGTACGGAAGTCATTCTCCATGGCCTCTCCGAACTCCTCCCACGCCCGAGTTTTTGCCTCAGCAACCACCCGAGCCGCATGCCGCTTGGACTGCCGGTACCTATCTGCTGCTTCCGGGGTCCCACAGGCCAAAAAGGCCCAATAGGACTCCTTCTTCAGCCTGACAGCATCCCTCACCGCCGGTGTCCACCACCGGGTTCGAGGGTTGCCACCACGACAGGCACCAACAACCTTGCGGCCACAACTCTGATAAGCTGCCTCGACAATAGAGGCGCGGAACATGGCCCACTCGGACTCAATGTCCCCCGCCTCCCTCGGAACGTGTTCAAAGCTCTCCCGGAGGTGGGAGTTAAAGCTCCGTCTTACGGGAGACTCTGCCAGACGTTCCCAGCAGACCCTCACAATACGTTTGGGTCTGCCAGGTCTGACCGGCATCCTCCCCCACCATCGGAGCCAACTCACCACCAGGTAGTGGTCAGTTGACAGCTCCGCCCCTCTCTTCACCCGAGTGTCCAGGACATGCGGCCGCAGATCAGATGAGACGACAACAAAGTCGATCATCGAACTGCGACCTAAGGTGTCCTGGTGCCAAGAGCACATATGGACACCCTTATGCCTGAACATGGTGTTCGTTATGGACAATCCATGACGAGCACAGAAGTCCAACAACAAAACACCACTCGGGTTCAGATCAGGGGGGCCGTTCCTCCCAACCACACCCCTCCAGGTCTCACTGTCATTGCCCACGTGAGCGTTGAAGTCCCCCAGCAGAACAAGGGAGTCCCCAGGAGGCGCACCCTCCAATACCCCCTCCAAGGACTCCAAAAAGGGTGGGTAATCTGCGCTGCCGTTTGGCGCATAGGCACAAACAACAGTCAGAGCCCGTCCCCCCACACGTAGGCGAAGGGAGGCTACCCTCTCGTTCACCGGGGTGAACCCCAACGTACAGGCACCAAGATGGGGGGCAACAAGTATGCCCACTCCTGCTCGGCGCCTCTCACCAGGGGCAACTCCAGAGTGGAAGAGTGTCCAACCCCTCTCAAGGAAACTGGTTCCAGAGCCAGAGCCATGCGTTGAGGTGAGTCCAACTATTTCTAGCCGGAACCTCTCAACCTCACACACTAGCTCAGGCTCCTTCCCCACCAGAGAGGTGACATTCCATGTCCCAATGGCCAGCTTCTGTAGCCGAGGATCAGACCGCCAGGGTCCCCGCCCTCGGCCACCACCCATCCCACATTGCACCCGACNTTTCATTCATTCATTCAACCTTTATTTAGTCAGGTAAATCTTTTGAACCTCATGGGCTCATTTACGAAAGCGACCTGCTAAAACTAAAGAACAATGAACAGTAATGGTAGAATTTCCTTAAACAATAAACAATCAAACAATAAACAATAGAAAACAAAAGAGAGAGAAAAAAAAATATATATATATATATATATATATATATATATATATATATATATATATATATATATATATATATATATATATATATATATATATATATATATATATATATATATATATATATATATACATATATATATATATATATATATACATACATACATACACATACATACACACATACATATATATATATATATACATATACATACACATATATACACATATATATATACACATATACACACTCCTCCTTTTAACAAAGTAGCAAAAAACTAGCAAAAAACTAGCAAAACATTATAAGGTAGACGTATAAAATCAAAGACAGGAACAAATCTGCATTGGTTTTTGCCAGGATTCCAACAGATTCTGAAAAATATCTTGGCCAAAAGTTTAAACATAAGTATAGATTAAGTATACTTAGACTTTTAGTTTATTTTTAGTATAAGTCAAGTATTGTGTAAAATAAACTTGGCCAAGTATACTTTTGATAAGTACCTAAAAAGTATACTGAAAGTATACTCTTATTTTTTTAGTTTAAAATTAGTGTACTTTAAGTATACTTGCATATACTACTTTTTGGTAAGGGATCACTTCTCTCAGTGCTGCGTCTGTTGCTTAAAAAAAATAAAGCCAAGGAAGGCGCAGTTGGCTTGCAGTCTGGGACCAGATCAGAGCCAGATGCCAGTCTTTGTAAACCTCTGAGGCTGGCGCATTCGGTCTGCAGGCAAAAACCGGATCAGAACCACACCCAGCGCAGGTGTCAGTGCAGCTCATGATCTCAGAATCGGGGTGGAACTGGCACACAACACCACGCCGTCTCTGACTGTTATGCGGATCTGGCGACTTGTAAACGAGCCCGGTAAGGAGTTGGCTCAGAGTTGTAAACCGCATCTGACTGTTATGCGGATCTGGCGACTTGTAAACGGATCCGGCCCAAATGTAAATGCTGTCTGGGCAGGGACTGGATGGCTTTAAATTTCTTAAGTTTCAACGAAAAGAAGTCTGAAGCCATATTGTTCCTTCCCAATGACACAACCTCGAACCATTGCATCGACCTCTCTGCTCTACCCCTGTCTGAAAAACAAAAAGTCACAAATCTGGGAGTGATAATGGATCCTTCCATGAAACTCAACAGTCATGTAAACATGATTGTTAAATCCTGTTTTTTCCAGCTGAGGCGACTGTCTAAGCTGAAGCCCATATTATCAAAAAACAACCTGGAGACAGTGATTCACGCATTCATTACATCTAGGCTTGATTACTGCAATTCACTTCTGTTTGGCGTCAGTCAAGCCACCATTGCACGATTACAACTGGTTCAGAACGCAGCTGCCCGATTTTTAACCAGCACACGCAAAAGAGAGCACATTACACCAGTCTTGGCCTCCCTGCACTGGCTACCGGTTCATCTTCGAATCCAGTTCAAAATTCTCATGTATGTCTACAAATCACTGAACAGCCTCGCCCCCGCCTATCTCTCAGATCTGATACACCCATATGTCCCTCCACGTGCTTTGAGGTCAGAGGACCGGGTACTTTTACCAGTTCCAGAAACTCGTCTTAAGCGCAGAGGTGACAGGGCCTTCTCTGTAGCAGGCCCTAGACTCTGGAACGAGTTACCGCTTGTCATCAAACAGGCCCCCTCCCGCTCAGTTTTCAAATCCCGGTTAAAAACTCACTACTATTCTGTTGCTTTCAACACCCGCTGATTGGTGTTTGATCGTTTTATTTTTGATTTGCAATGTTTTTTATGTTTTTCGTGTTGTACTTGTCTGTGTTGCTTGTTGCTTGTTTGTTTGTTCAGCACTTTGGTGTGGACTTGTTCCTGTTTAAAGTGCTTTATAAATAAAATGGTATGGGTATGGTATGGTAAAACATTAAATAATTGGCTTCAGAGAGATTTGACGTTGTTTGGTAGAACATTATTAACAAAAACTGAATCCTTATCCAGGTTGACGTATCCTGCATATTCATTATGGTACATCCAGACCGAACGCGATTTCAACTGCAAAAAAGCTCAACACGCACGCAAGTGGACGCACTTTGTGTCCAGACCAAAAAGCCAGAAGCGAAACTACCCAGAAAACTGCTGCGCAGGGTTGCCAGATAAAAATTAATTAATCATCTAGTACTGTTGCTTATTTTTTATTTTTTTTTACCCAAACTGTCATATTTGCTGCGTGAGGGTCTGATAAGATTAATAATGTGTTGAGTTTAGTGAACATTTGCACTGAAAAGGGGTAAAAATAAAAAAATAAAAAAATAAAATTCATGTTTATCTGGCAACCCTGCTGCTGCGGGGGTGTGGGGGAGGAGCTTACCGGTGTACCGAGTCGTCACTGCACTCCGCGAGGTGAGGAGCTCTTTATTTCTGTCTCTGTGGAGCAGACTTGACTGGTTGTGAAGGAATTGTCGCGAACACACAGCTACAATGAGTTTCTCTTCCATATTCCATGACTCCGCGGGTTTTTTCTGTGTTCCACAAACAATACGTCACATGCGCAATGGTTTCCGCGTCACTGGTTTCCGCGTCACATAGGGACTCTCCCCCTGACCCCCTCTCTTCTCCCCCGACTCTCCCTGATTGGTTGACACACCAACCAATCGGGTAGAGTTTGAGCGGCGTTTGAAAGTTGAACGGCGAAATCTTCAGCATGTTGGAGGCGTGCTTTGGAGGTGGACGCGGGTTCACGTGCACGGAAATCGCTCTCTAGCACGCTCAACACGCACGCGACGTGACGCAAGACGCCAGGAGGCTGCTGGAGGTGCGTCCACCATAGACTTTGCATGTAAACTGGACGTTCCTGCAGTAGAAAACGCATTCGGTCTGGATTCACCATTAGCCATCCCTTCAAATCTCATAAAATATATTAACAAAATAAATTTTAACTTTATTTGGAAAAACAAACACCATTACATTAAAAAAAGGGATTTGCTAAAAACTTATGAGGAAGGTGGTATTAAGGCAATTGATTTTGAAATCATGAATATCCATCCATCCATCCATTTTCTTCCGCTTATCCGGGGTCGGGTCGCGGGGGTAGCAGCCTAAGTAGGGAGGCCCAGACTTCCCTCTCCCCAGCCACTTGGAGCAGCTCCTCTGGGGGAATCCCAAGGCGTTCCCAGGCCAGCCGAGAAACATAGTCCCTCCAGCGTGTCCTGGGTCTTCCTCTGGGTCTCCTCCCGGTGGGACATGCCCGGAACACCTCACCAGGGAGGCGTCCAGGAGGCATCCTAACCAGATGCCCGAGCCACCTCAACTGGCTCCTCTCGATGTGGAGAAGCAGCGGCTCTACTCCGAGTCCCTCCCGGATGACTGAGCTTCTCACCCTATCTCTAAGGGAGAGTCCAGACACCCTGCGGAGAAAACTCATTTCAGCCGCTTGTATCCGAGATCTCGTTCTTTCGGTCATAACCCAGAGCTCATGACCATAGATGAGGGTAGGAACGTAGATCGATCGGTAAATTGAGAGCTTTGCCTTTTGACTCAGCTCTCTCTTCACCACGACAGACCGGTACAGCGCCCGCTTCACTGCGGATGCTGCACCTATCCGCCTATCGATCTCACGCTCCAGTTTTCCCTCATTCGTGAACAAGACCCCGAGATACTTAAACTCCTCCACTTGGGGCAGGACCTCCTCCCCGACCCGGAGAGGGCATGCTACCCTTTTCCGGCTCAAGACCATGGCCTCGGATTTGGAGGAACTGATCCTCATCCCGGCCGCATCACATTCAGCTGCAAACCGCTCCAGCGAAAGCTGTAGATCACGATCTGATGAAGCCAATAGGACCACATCATCTGCAAAAAACAGAGAAGCGATTCTAAGGTCACCAAAACGGATCCTCTCAACACCTTGGCTGCGCCTAGAAATTCTGTCCATAAAAGTTATGAACAGAATCGGTGACAAAGGGCAACCTTGGCGGAGTCCAACTCTCACCGGAAACGAGCCTGACTTACTGCCGGCAATGCGGACCAAGCTCTGACACCGGTCGTACAGGGACCTAACAGCCCATATCAAAGGGCCTGGTACCCCATACTCCCGGAGTACCCCCCACAGAACCCCCCGAGGGACGCGGTCGAATGCCTTTTCCAAGTCCACAAAGCACATGTAAACTGGTTGGGCAAACTCCCACGCACCCTCCAGGACCCTGTTGAGGGTGTAGAGCTGGTCTAGTGTTCCACGACCAGGACGAAAACCACACTGCTCCTCCTGAATCCGAGGTTCGACTATCCGACGGACCCTCCTCTCCAGAACCCCTGAATAGACCTTACCAGGGAGGCTTAAGAGTGTGATCCCCCTATAGTTGGAACACACCCTACGGTCCCCCTTTTTGAATAGGGGAACCACCACCCCAGTCTGCCAATCCAAGGGAACTGCCCCCGATGTCCACGCGATATTGCAGAGTCGCGTAAGCCAACACAACCCCACAACATCCAGAGCCCTAAGGAACTCAGGACGAATCTCATCCACCCCCGGAGCCCTGCCACCGCGGAGCTTTTTAACCACCTCGGCGACCTCAGCACCAGAGATTGGAGAGCCCGACCCAAAGTCCCCAGGCTCCGCTTCCTCAGTGGAAGACGTGCCAGTAGGATTGAGGAGGTCTTCGAAGTATTCCGCCCACCGACTCACAACATCCCGAGTTGAGGTCAACAGCACGCCATCCCCACCATAAATGGTGTTGGTCGCGTACCGCTTTCCCCCCCTGAGACGCCGGATGGTGGACCAGAATCGCCTCGAAGCCGTACGGAAGTCATTCTCCATGGCCTCTCCGAACTCCTCCCACGCCCGAGTTTTTGCCTCAGCAACCACCCGAGCCGCATGCCGCTTGGACTGCCGGTACCTATCTGCTGCTTCCGGGGTCCCACAGGCCAAAAAGGCCCAATAGGACTCCTTCTTCAGCTTGACAGCATCCCTCACCGCCGGCGTCCACCACCGGGTTCGAGGATTGCCACCACGACAGGCACCAACAACCTTGCGGCCACAACTCTGATAAGCTACCTCGACAATAGAGGCGCGGAACATGGCCCACTCGGGCTCAATGTCCCCCGCCTCCCTCGGAACGTGTTCAAAGCTCTCCCGGAGGTGGGAGTTAAAGCTCCGTCTTACGGGAGACTCTGCCAGACGTTCCCAGCAGACCCTCACAATACGTTTGGGTCTGCCAGGTCTGACCGGCATCCTCCCCCACCATCGGAGCCAACTCACCACCAGGTAGTGGTCAGTTGACAGCTCCGCCCCTCTCTTCACCCGAGTGTCCAGGACATGCGGCCGCAGATCAGATGAGACGACAACAAAGTCGATCATCGAACTACGACCTAGGGTGTCCTGGTGCCAAGAGCACATATGGACACCCTTATGCCTGAACATGGTGTTCGTTATGGACAATCCATGACGAGCACAGAAGTCCAACAACAGAACACCACTCGGGTTCAGATCAGGGGGGCCGTTCCTCCCAACCACACCCCTCCAGGTCTCACTGTCATTGCCCACGTGAGCGTTGAAGTCCCCCAGCAGAACAAGGGAGTCCCCAGGAGGCGCACCCTCCAATACCCCCTCCAAGGACTCCAAAAAGGGTGGGTAATCTGCGCTGCCGTTTGGCGCATAGGCACAAACAACAGTCAGAGCCCGTCCCCCCACACGTAGGCGAAGGGAGGCTACCCTCTCGTTCACCGGGGTGAACCCCAACGTACAGGCACCAAGATGGGGGGCAACAAGTATGCCCACTCCTGCTCGGCGCCTCTCACCAGGGGCAACTCCAGAGTGGAAGAGTGTCCAACCCCTCTCAAGGAAACTGGTTCCAGAGCCAGAGCCATGCGTTGAGGTGAGTCCGACTATTGCTAGCCGGAACCTCTCAACCTCACACACTAGCTCAGGCTCCTTCCCCACCAGAGAGGTGACATTCCATGTCCCAATGGCCAGCTTCTGTAGCCGAGGATCAGACCGCCAGGGTCCCCGCCCTCGGCCACCACCCATTCCACAATGCACCCGACCCCTTTGGCCCCTCTCACAGGTGGTGAGCCCATGGGAAGGGGGACCCACGTCTCCTCTTCGGGCTGTGCCCGGCCGAGCTCCATGGGTAAAAGCCCGGCCACCAGGCGCTCGCCAACGTGCCCCTCCTCCGGGCCTGGCTCCAGAGTGGGGCCCCGGTGACCCGCGTCCGGGCGAGGGAACATTGTTTCCATTAATTGAACTCATCATAAGGGGTCTTTGGGCTGCGCTTTGTCTGGTCCCTCACCTAGGACCTGTCTGCCTTGGGTGACCCTACTAGGGGCATGAAGCCCCTGACAGCATAGCTCCTAAGATCATTGGGACACTCAAACCCCTCCACCACGGTAAGGTGGCAGCCCAGGGAGGGGAAATCATGAATAGTACTTTAAAAATTAGATAGCTTCAGTTCCTTCTAAAAAACGGTGATCTTATTTGGTTTGCTATACCGTCATTCATATTTCATAAAGTAGGAGGTATTGAGTTGTTATTGAAATGTGATTTTGAATTATCTAAACTCCCCCTACAGCTCTCTGCTTTCCATAAACAGGTTTTGTTACAGTGGAAGTTGATGTTCAAACACAATTTCAGCCCTCATTATGTCCCACTATGGAACAACCGAGCAATTCTATGGAGTAGAAAATCTATATTCATAAAAGATTGGTGGAATAAACAAATCTGGTCAATTACTCAATTACTAGATGGAAATGGTGAAATTTTAAGTTTGGAGGCATTTAACAGGAAATATGGAATTGTTTGTTCATTAACATTTTATAAGAAAGTATTACGTAGCATCCCTGATAATAACAATAATAATAATAATAATAATAATAATAATAATAATAATAATAATAATAATAATAATAATAATAAATTCAATTTATACCGCACTTTTCATTAATAAAAATCTCAAAGTGCTACAACAAATAAAACAAGTGATAAAATCAAGTAAAATCAATAATAATATCAACTAAGATTAAAGACAGAATCATGTGGAGGCAGAATAGGCCTGCTTAAAAAATAAATAAATAAAACAAGTGATAAAATCAAGTAAAATCAATAATAATATCAACCAAGATCAAGATAAAATCATGTGGAGGCAGAATAGGCTTGCTTAAAAAGAAAAGTCTTTAAGCCGTTTTTGAAGTCAACCAGTGACTGTGGAGCTCTCAGGTAGTCAGGGAGGGAGTTCCATAGGCGGGGGGCAGCCACACAGAATGCCCGGTCTCCCATGGTCCTTAATTTGGTTCGTGGAATGTGAAGTAGATTACTGTTCTGTGATCGTAGAGACCGGGTGGATGAATATGGTGCAAGAATGTCCTTTAGATAGTCAGGTGAAGTTCCATGTAAGCATTGATGTGTAATGAGAGCAGTTTTGTACTGAATTCTGTAGGTGACAGGAAGCCAATGGAGGTTATGGAGAATGGGTGTAATATGTTCAAATTTACGAGCTCTCAATAAAATCCTTGCTGCACTGTTTTGAATATATTGAAGTTTCTGAAGGTTTTTGCCAGGGATTCCAATAAACAGGGAGTTGCAGTAGTCGAGCCTGGAGGAGACAAAGGCATGGACGAGTTTCTCAGCATCAGAAAAAGTTAGAGATGGGCGAAGTCTGGAGATGTTTCGAAGATGGAAGAAGCAGGTTTTAAACAGATGCTTAATGTGATTTTCAAATGTAAGATGAGAGTCCATTTTTATTCCAAGATTTGTAACAGAGGTGGAGAGGGGGATGTCTTGTCCAGAAAAGGAAATTGTTGTTATAGTTTATGTTTGTACCTGGTGAGGGGTGCCAATCAATATGGCCTCAGTCTTGGAGCAGTTTAATTGATGTTTAATTGATGTGCTTTTTCAGTCAATTAAAAACAATTTATCTCATCCCCATATTCCAAGACTCCATAAGATTCAAATTGAGTATGTGGACATTAGGGAAAATAAATGCAACAACATGTTTTTAAATCAGTATTTGATAAATAACATGTACCCAGGAAGAACAAAAAGCACGGCTCTCTTACAAACTTTTAATAATTCTACAAGAGTCAAAATAAAAACAAATTATTTGAGATTTCCGATTCCTCCTAAACTTAAAGAAACACATTTTAAAACTATAAACAACATATATCCTTCAAATCAATTCTTAAAAGAGAGATTTAATTTTAATGTAGAAAATTGTGGTTTTTGTAAGACTCAATTGGAAACAACTAAACATTTGTTTTATGAATGTAAAGAAGTATTAAACTTATGGGAACAACTTCACAACTTTCTGTCTGTTAAAGGAATAAACTTGGATTTGGTTTCCTTAGAAAATATTCAATTTGGTTTATTCATTAAAGATAAAAACTTAGAATATTTTGTAAATGTTCTGATTATTGTAACAAAATACTATATCCATAAATGTCGATATGCAAAATGC
>JBBPBX010001367.1:60666-84145 GCA_038048925.1 Garcialebias charrua
AAAAAAAATACATATTGGAGTGAGAGGATGGCTATAAGGTGTGAAGGGAGGCCATCTATAAATGGGAAAAAAAAAAGAAAAAAAAAGAAACGATTTTTCTATTAAAATGGTCATAAATTTAGTTTCAGTTTTGTAACTGACAAGCTGAAAAGAATAAACAACAATGTAAACAAATGGAACATTTATTTAAAACAATAATTTTAAACTGAAAACATTAAACAACAATGTAAACAAATAGAACATTTATTTAAAACAATAATTTTAGGTTCCTTATTGTATCAATTTTTTTGCATCGTTTGATATTTATACCAAAAATAGGAACAAATAATACAGGAATGCATTAAATTCTGTAACTTAAATAACCAGTATTAGGTTAGCTTTTTGCTCTGTTACTTATAGAAGATTATTGTTTGAATTGATTGTTTGAACTTGTTTTGTTTTTGAAAAAAGGGGCAGATAAAATAAGATTTCTTCTTCTTTCTGCCACCTTTCATTTTATGTATTCTTTCATATACTATGAGATATGGTTTTATTTTCTTTATCTTTTGGGTTTTAATGTAAAAAAAAATCGATTTTGGGGCTTTTAAAATCGATTCTGAATCTAATCTAGATTCTTTAAAAAAAAAAAACGTGTTTTTTTTTGTGCACCCCTACCACCAACTGATCCACCGTACCGCCTGTTTTTCCATATTTGTAAGCCATAATCATGAAAATGACAAGAAACTGAAATATTTCAAGCCTTTATGTAACATACGAGTTTCACTTTCTGAAATGACTGATGGAAAAAAAAAACTTTTTCACAATATTCTAATTTTTAGATGCCAATGTCAATTTTATTTATATAGCACATAAAAACAACCGAAGCTGACCAAAGTGCTTTACAGTTAAAACCAATAAAAATAAAAGGGTAAAATGCATCTAGTGCCACTAAAACATAATAAAGTTAACACAACAACAATAAAATCTTTTCAAAATTTGTTCTCAGACTCGGATGCATCTGTACATTTTATTTTCATCTTCATCTGGAAGTTGCAGCGTAAAGATATTTTTTTTCCAGCCTTCTGGCGGGCTTGCATCACAGATTATAGTTGACCAGTGACCAAAACATAATGCCTGAATATGTGCAGAATCTGGTCCATTTTATGTTGGATTTACAGAAAGGGGACACATGCATGTCTGCCTCCCTGGAAGTGGCCCTGGATTATCTGGGCGGAGAGCAGAGTTCTGACCCGGTCGGTTTTGCCCCAAATCCAAACAGCGGCTGTCTGTGCCTCCTTTCTCCCTGAATATTTGACACGTCTTCCCTGGCAGGCGGCCTGTGTGTGGACAGTTGTGTGTGGACAGTTGTGTGTGGACAGTTGTGTGTGGACAGTTGTGTGTGGACATAGTGTGTGTGTTTTTATCAAGGAGACGGAGAAAAGCTTCGACCCGAGGCTCACTGGCTCTTTAAAGGTCCACTAAATTCTTTTCAGCACACAAACAGTCGTGTCTGTTTGCTTTTTGAGCTGATGAGTGATTTCGTTAAAAGTCACGCAGAAGCTGATGCCATTGTGTGGTTTTGGATAAACACCCGTAATTAAAATTGTGCTTTAAGTTAGTCCTTTTGTTTAGAGGCAATGAATAAACACATGATTTATTTTTGATTCATGAATGGGCGAGGAGAATTCCCAAATGCCTTGTCACAGATTGTAAATTATGTTGCATTTTTATTTGCACACATGGTTCAGAGTCTGTGGTGGAGGAAAATGGATGGAGTCAGATGTTGCTTCATCTGAGGATGCTCCCAAACGTTATTATCTTGTCTAGTAGAAATTGATGACTTTCCACAAACTATAGGTAAACTTCACTTTTGGGTAAATGGGTGTGTGTGCAACCTGTAATAAACCTTAAAGGGGACCAAATATTGGTTTTATACATTTTTATGTTATGTCTGTGGGCTATCCAGACCATGTTCATTCAATTTAATGCACAAAATAATTCTTAGATAATAAAATATCCCCTTTCTAGTTGTGCCTTTTCTCACTTCCGTTCTGAACAGGCTGTTTATGATAAGGCCACGCCCTTCAAAAATCTGTTGACATTAACTCCGCCCTCCAAAGGGGACCCTGAGTCAGACCCAGAGGCAGACGCCATTTTGGGCAGGGCAAATGAGGCGCTGACGCGTCGCGTAGGCCGCTGAGAAACATCCATAAGTTCACCCTCCATGTTAAAAACTCTTCGTCTGACTCTTCGAAAACAAGCAATAAGGCTGCAGAGTAACACACTGGCTGCTAACTGCTATACACGCTCTCTCTAGCGGGGACCGCTTTTTTCACGGACCACATCCGGCGCGGACCGGATATGGTCCGTGAGCAGTCGTCCGGTTGATTTAAGAGCCCGTAAATAAGTTTTTTCGTTGATAATTAGTTATTAGCTGTACTGCATTTTAACAACAACGAAACATCGAACTCTGAGATGAACTCAGGATAAAAAACCGTGACGTCTTTTATACTGAAGTGGGTGGAGCATCACCAGGGGTTGCTAGGTAAGGGGCTGGACTCAGGTTGGGGTGGGTTGTCCTGGCGCTGTGACATCACAAGCGCCGGGATTTGAAAACGAGACATTTATATCACTGAAAAATAAATATACTCAGAGTAAATATACCACTGGGTGCATTTTTTTGGTCCTAGGACTGTTTTTTTAAGAAATGCATACCCAAAGTTGAGTTAAAAAAACATTAAAAAGTGAATTTTGCATCTTTTTGTACATTGAGCTCTTTGTTTTCCTGCAGATTACAGATTTAAATTTAGGCTTGCACAGCTAGCAGGATTTTCTTTTTTTTGTGTGTGTGAATCTATTCGCTGCTTGCAGAAACTTGTCACAACAGAAACGTTGCAGCTGACTTTGATGTGTCAGTATTTGCTGATGTGGTGCAAACTTGATAGCGTAAGTCACTCAGATGTTAGAAAAATATGCACGTGTAAAAGATAAGAAAGCAAAGGCCATCCCATCGTATGTTCTCAGGACAATGTCCGGCTGAGCTGACTTTTGCTGCTTTATCTTCAGTCTCTGTTTGAAAGAATTGCCGTAGAATCCATCTGGGATAATGAGATCGCCATCATTTGTTCGCGTCTGTGTGGATGGAAGGGGCCCACGTCACTGTGAGACAGGCTGCCAGGACTGATGTTCTCCTCTGCCAGGACTGATGTTCTCCTCTGCTTCGTTTCAGATGTTCACAAATAGTGACGAGGCGGTCATCAATAAGAAGCTGCCAAAGGAGCTGCTGCTACGGTGAGTGGCATCTCCGAAGCCTTCGCTCAGCTTTGCTGCAGGTTCTTTAAGGGCATGTAGCCTTTTTTACACCACAAATCATACACAAAACACCAACTATCTTCCACCCCCCCCCACACACACACAGTCACATTTACACAGAGTGCATCTCTGGATCATGTCAAGCATGCTCACTAGGTCACCCATTTACACTGCTCCCCGAATGCTAAACGTATTTAGAAGCAGATCCACGTGGCTATAAAATATTTACAGCATTTTCTGGACTATAGGTAGCTCCTTTATTTAAGTCGCATCTATTATGCGTCACCGCTGCGCGACGTGTCAGCGCGTCATTTGCCCTACTGAAAATGACGACCACAGAAGCATGCACGGAAGGACTTTAACAAGATTAACACGGTAAAAACAATTGTCTGCTAAAAATTATAGCAAACATGTGTCTTAGCTTAACTGTTCCTTAATAAATTCACTTAATGGTCAAATCTGCTGGATTTACATTTTTTCGCTTTGAAAACTTACAAGGAAAAATCAACTAAGCTAACCGCGACACATTTACGTCTATAAAACATTGAATTTTATCTCAAACATCTCATAAAGCTAATCAGTTGTAAATATCCATCTAGTGATTACGTTCTGTAAGTTTGATCAAAATCTGTTCTGTGGTTCTTGACCTATTTTGTTAACAAACACTGAGCTAACAGCGAAGTAGCTAGTTCATACCTCCAGAGCAGGAGGCCGGGCTGCAGTGTTAATTTTGTTGACTAATTATTTTCGTCGACTAAATGTTTTCATTGATTTGTCAACTAAAATTAGACTAAAACAAAAAAAATTCTGATGACTAAGTAATGACTAAAACTAAATGATGTTTTAGTCACATGACTAAGACTAAAACTAAATTAAAAATAGCTGTCAAAATTAACACTGGTAAAAATACAACTAATCTCAAACGACATCTGCAGACGAGTCACCCGGATCTCCATGCAAAGGTAAGCATTTAGGCAAACATTACTTCATTAAATAATGTCGTGTTTTTACTGCGAAAATAACTAGTTTTCTGTTAATGTTAGAGACAAAAAGATAGCAGTTATTCATTCATTCAACCTTTATTTAGTCAGGTAAATCTTATTGAGCTTCGAGGGCTCATTTACGAAAGCGACCTGCTACAAACTAAAGAATGATGAACATCAATGATACAAATACATTAAACAATAAACAAAAGAAAAGAAAAAGTAGCAAAAAGTAGCAAAAACATTATAAGGTAGATGTACAAAAAAAATCAAAGACAGGAACATATCTGCATTGGTTTTTGCCAGGATTCCAGTTAAAAACAAGAAAAATAACCTAAACCAAGGGATTCAAGTACTGCTTGTAGTTTTACTGTTAAAAGCAAGGTTAGACAAATAAAGATGTTTGAAAAAAGTTTTATTTGTTGTTGTATGTATTGCATATTAAGATTAATATTATGGTTAAAACATTGTTTTGTTTTAGTAACTACAGAGAATTGATGAAATTGATGAAAAGTTTTTACTATGTATAACTTAGTCGACTTAATTGACTGTAGATTTAGTCGACTAAATGTTTTCATTGATTTGTCAACTAAAATTAGACTAAAACAAAAAAAATTCTGATGACTAAGTAATGACTAAAACTAAATGATGTTTTAGTCACATGACTAAGACTAAAACTAAATTAAAAATAGCTGTCAAAATTAACACTGCCGGGCTGCGACAGACCCGAGTCCATCCAGAGGAGGCTCTCGTCGGACACATGAGGTGGGAACAGTGGGTGTACCCTAGCGGCCGAAAGTGGTACTGCACCATTTTTGCCAAAATGAAAAACGGTCATATCTGAGCCAAAAATTGGTTTAAAAATATGGGAAAAAAATCCATAAACAAATCTCACATCTCTATAAGTCGCAGGGCATGCAAATTAGGCAAAAACGTGTGACTTGTAGTCCGGAAAATACGGTAAATTAATTTCAGGAAAAGGGGGAAAAAAACAACTTGAGGAGCTTCTTAGAAAATAGAAAATAACCATTACGCAAGCCTCAGCGATGCCAGACACACTGCCTGTCCTGCGTCTACCCCGGCCAGGCCTGCAGACGATGCTGCGACTCCATTTCCTCCGGCTCCTGAGGCAACGAAAGTTGCACTGTTTTCATGTGCATGTGACGCAAAACTGTTTTCCGCATCATGTATATGATCACATGTCCACCTCTGCTCGCATGCTACATGTCTTCCTGCAGCGTTCACGTTTAAGCACCTCCACCGTGTTTGGGGTTTGTGTTTATTTCCACACTGATTGCAGAAGTGGGAGACCGTAAACAAAATTGAGACTAATACCGTATTTTCCAGCGTACGAGTCACATCAGTCCAAAAAGTATCATGGAAAGGAAAAAAACTTATAGAAGTCGCTTTGGCGTAAAAGTCCCATTTATTATGCTTTTATTTAATGGTCAAAACGGCTTCATTTCGCCTGGGCGGCGCCGCGCCATCCATCCATCCATCCATCCGTCCATCCATCCATCCATCCATCATGGCCAGAGCTGTTGGCTCTCCAGTGTTCCTCGCCTGCACCAGCTGAGAGAAGCGAGCGTGCATGAGAGGACTCACTGGTGCATTTCTTTGACATTTAAAGCATCAGTCTAAAATTGTGTTATTAATATGGGGGAAAGATGTATATAAGTTGCTTCAGTGTATAAGTCGCAGGACTGACAAATCTATGCAATAAAAAAAATCTGACTTGTATGCCAGAAAATATGGTAATTAGTTTGGTCTGGGTGCGCCCTGGATGTCTTAAGGGCATCACATCCCTGTTCATGCGCGTAGGCAGGGGGGGTTCGCTCGGTTCAAACGAACCGCCCAGGGGCGGTACCTTGAAAAAGCAACACACCTCGGTGGTTCACTGGAAGCGCGTTGGGTTACCGCTCCAAAGCTTTTCTCGACTGGGGTTCGAATCTCACCTGGTGTAACTTGTTTTACATTTGTCTTTTATTGGATAAAAAAAAGAGTTAATATGCCTGTGGTTAACACAAACTACTTTTTTTTAATCCAATAAAAGACAAACGTAAAATAAATTACACCAGGTGAGATTCGAACCCCAGTCGAGAAAAGCTTTGGAGCGGTAACCCAACGCGTTTCCAGTGAACCACTGAGGCATGTTGCTGTTTCAAGGTCCACGTTTACTTTAAACCACATATGTCAAAGTGCCGGCCCGCAAACTCATTATTTATGGCCCCCTGGATGATTTTAAAAAAAAATATATATATATATATATATATATATATTTATTTTTTTTGTGATGGGCCGGCCTCCCTTCTCCCCTTACAGCCATTCTCTCCACACCATTATTATGAAATATTTATTCTAGTAATTATCTAGTGGAGTTTTTTTATTATTATTTATTTATAATATAATATTGAGCATGCATCAAGGTTATTTATAATATATTTGTTATAAATAGCTACATTATAAAACAATGTAAAATACTAAAAGCAGGAACATGTCTGTGTTGATTTATGCCAAGAACTTAGCAGATGTAAAGCTATTTAATATTTAATTTAATTCATTTATTCATTCATTTAAAAGAGACGAAATAAAACAAATTAATTAAAAAAAAAATGAATGAAAAGAGTGCAGAAAGAAGAAAAAAAATCTTATATCACCCCCTTATAATAAACATTGAACCAGTCCGGCCCTTGGCTTGTAGAAAATTTGTTTTTTTTGCCCTCGATGTATTTGACTTTGACACCCCTGCTTTAAACGAACCGCCCCTCAGAAAATCCTGGCTACGCCTATGCTGTTACTTAATCGACTGTGGTAAACTTTACATTTTTCTTTTCAAACGTTCTCAGTCTGTGCGACACAGATGCGGCTTCATCACGAGGAGATTGAGAACACCCGAAACGATTCCAGATACAGTATTTTGGAAAGTGCCGCGACTTCCATTTGAAATCTGCTGCAGCGCAGTGAGATACTGACTTCAGGGTCTTTCTAACGAGCTTTACTGCAGATGGGTAAACGTTACGCTGCTGACTGTCAAAGATAATATTAGCTGGTTGACTCACCCCAGCGCTGTGAGTGGGGTCAAAGTTGAGCTGAGGGCAGCGTAGCGTTAATAATCCTCTGGCAGCAGGGTCAGGATCTGTAAACCGTCTCTCTGTCTTCCAGAATCTTCTCCTTCCTGGATGTGGTGACGCTCTGTCGCTGTGCCCAGGTCTCACGGGTGAGTCTGTTCACCGTCGGCATGTCCTCGTGTGCACAAAATTGGTTTATTTAAAAAATAAACTTGATTGATGCTTGTTTCTTCTTCGCTGCTCCAGTCCTGGAACGTCCTAGCCTTGGATGGCAGCAACTGGCAGCGAATCGACCTCTTCGATTTTCAGAGAGACATCGAGGTGAGCAAACCCTGAACTACCGCTTGTTTGTTTGTTCTGTCACGCCCCGAGCGACCGCAGCGGGAGCGGCTGACGGTTTCTGTTGCAGGGCCGAGTGGTGGAGAACATTTCGAAGCGATGTGGAGGGTTCCTCAGGAAGCTGAGCTTGAGAGGTTGCCTGGGCGTCGGTGACAGCGCCTTAAGGTGAGTTTGACGAGAACTACATTTGTTTAAGCTTGTACCGTATTTTCCGCCGTACACGTCGCATCAGTCCAAATATGTCTAATAAAGTGGAAAATCCATAAATACGTCGCATCTGTTACACATCACCGCTGACAACCCGGACATGTGGGCCGGTGTTGTGCCAAAGATCGATTGGCTGCCAAATGGCGGCCGCAGGACTGTTCACGGGAGGACTTTAACAAGAATTTGACAAGATTAACACTTAAAAATAATTATTTGTTTGCTCGAAATTATAGTAGTGTGTCTCAGTCTAACGTTTTCTTAATAAATGCACTTTGACGGTCAAATCAGCTGCATTTCAAAAGCCGATTTGCGGCCGCAGGAGCGCACAGACAGCCTGGTCACTGTGCATTTCTTAGAAATTTAACAGAATAACCACCAACAAACCAATTATTTTTTGCTCAACTTTATAGTAAAGGTGTGTCTCAGTCCACCTTTTGCTTTATAAATGCACTTTAACGGTCAAATCAGCTGCATTTCAGAAGTATTCGCCGCATCAGTGCTCCGGGAGCATGCAGATGCAGAAAATCATGAAGGAAGAACGCTGTGCATTTACTAGAAATTTAACAAGTTAACAACCTAAAACATTTATTTGTTTGCTCGACATTATATTAAAGGTGTGTGTATCAGTTGAACTTTTACTTAAAGGGGACCACATATTCAAAATTCACTTTTTAATGTTTTTTTTAACTCAACTTTGGGTATGTACTTCATAAAAAAACAGTCCTAGGGCCAAAAAAATGCACCCAGTGGTTTATTTACTCTAAGTATATTTATTTATCTTTGATAGAAACACTTCGTTTTCACTTCCTGCGGTTTGTGACGTCACAAACCACAACCACAACCCACCCCAACCTTTGTCCCGCCCTGTCACCTAGCAACCCCTGGTGATGCTCCACCCACTTCAGTATAAAAGAGGTGACGGTTGTTTTTCCTTATTTCATGTCAGCACAATGGCTAAAAATGTCACAGTCTAGCCAGCTAACGTGAGCGTTGCGAAGATTCTCTAACCCTCCTGGCCCAGATAATGGCATAGTTTTCAGATGGGAGTCTTGAATGAACAGCGATGCAGCATGTTGCAGTGTGTGTGTGTGTGTGTGTGTGTGTTGGTTTATGTGTCATAGCAGGCCAGACTACGTACCGCTAAACCACATTAACAAACCTGTGTGTGTGTGTGTGTGTGTGTGTGTGTGCGCGCGCTGATCGAGGGAGACAGCCCCGCTGTGTGTGTGTGTGTGTGTGTGTGTGTGTGTGTGTCCGCTGCGAGTGACATCCGCTCCCTCCAGCGCGCACGCACAGGGGGAGGGAGGGAGACGTATTACAGAGGAAAAATTAAAAATGACACGACAACTTGTACACGTCTGATCTGTCCCACAATAAATACGTCGCGGTCCAGTTCAGCTCAGCTATACAGGGCTCTGGGTGGCAGTAACGCGAGTTCAGACATCCTCGTCTGCCTTTGGAGGGCGGAGTTAATGTAAACAGATCTTTGAAGGGCGTGGCCACGAGATCTCATTATCATAAACCAGTCGTTCAAAACGAAAGTTAAAAATGGCAGAATTAAAAAGGGTATAATTGATTATCTAAGAATTATTTTGTGTATTAAATTGAATGAACATTGTCTGGATAGCCCAAAGACATACCATAAAAATTTAAAAAATTTAAAAACCTATCTGTGGTCTCCTTTAACAAGTGCACTTCAATGGTCAAATTAGCTGCATTTCACCGGGGCGGCACAACGAAATGAAGCTGATTTGACGGTTGCTCCAGGTGAGCTGGACGAAGGTGGCAGGCTATGGCAAGCCGCTTGTGTTATTAATAGCCACTTTTACCTATTGCATGACACAACAGCATGTTATACAGCTTGAGTGCCATCGAGCAGCTGTAAATGATAGTGTTCAATATTTTCATATGAAAGAAAACTGTCATATTTCAGCCAAAAATAGGTTTATGAATACGGGGGGAAAAATCCATAAATAAGTCGCAGGACATGCAAATTATACAAAAACTGCGACTTATAGGGTGAAAATTTTTGTTTTAGTTCAGACATGTTTGACTAGACTGCGCTAAAGTTAATACGGTATATATTTGTTGTCTTTTGCCTCAGGACTTTTTCACAGAACTGCAGGAACATTGAGCTTCTTAGTCTGAACGGCTGCACCAAGATCACCGACAGGTGCGTTTGGTTGAAAACGAACTGCAGCAGTGTTGGTCTTCAGAAAAGCTTTCATCGTCTTCCTCCTTTTGCAGCACATGTAACAGTCTCAGTAAGTTCTGTCCGAAGCTGAAGCACCTGGACCTCGCCTCTTGCACCTCCATCACGAACCTGTCACTTAAAGCTCTCAGGTGTGTTGCATCTTCATTGCGACTTATCCTTCCGCTGATCTTTGGCCTTTATCGACACCAAAACTAGCATTTGTTTGTTACGATTCCTAAAATCTCATCTTTGTTTAGTTGTAGTTGTATTTTTCCCTCTTTTGTTCTAATTGTGAGGTCGTTACTTGCCATCATTTGCTTCTCACCCTTCTCTTTGTGCCTCCTCTCAGTGAGGGGTGTCCCCTGTTGGAGCAGCTGAACATCTCCTGGTGTGATCAGGTCACGAAGGACGGCGTCCAGGCCCTGGTGCGCTCCTGCCCTGGACTCAAATGCCTTTTCCTCAAAGGCTGCACTCAGGTACCATCCAAGTTACTCAAACGAGCTGCGTTTTGCTTCATTCAAACTTTTATCACCCTGGAAATCAGAAGGGCTACAGCTTTCTCAGAATGAAACTAGTTCCTTACATTTTGATTCTAAATAGAAAGCAGGAACTGTATACTTGGCGTGAAAGATTTCCTGCTCAGCAGAGGATGTTTTGGGCTAAAATATATGCCGGTCACGGTTTACAGCAAATGTGATGTCTTTATTTTTCACCATTTTATTATATTAACATTTAACAATGCTGTGTTTAAAGACAATTCAAGGTCCCTCAGATCATTGATTCGAATGTAAAACGACACCAAACGTGTCAAAAGTTCAAATTTAGCTGTTCACAGGGTATCCGCGGGGTTGTAAAAGGTATTAAAAGGTAGTAAATAAAATTGACACAAATTACGGCCATTAAAAAGTATTAAAGTAATAAATGCCATCTGACGAGGTATTAATTTTAAAAAACCTACACAACTATATTTTTCTCGTTCTGTCGGCTAAAAGAATGGCTGTGAATTTATTTGTCTTTTCTAAATTTATGTCCGTGTAGGACCTTAGCTAAAACAATGACGTCATATCGTCAGTCAGTGTGCGTTCGCACCTACAGCTGGCGGGGGAGAGGTTTTTTGTCATATCTGTAAAAAGAAACAGGAAAGAGGAACGTGGCTTTATCCTCCAACATTTAACAAGAAAAGTACCTAAACAATTATTTGTTAGCTCGAAATTATAGCAGAGGCGTGTCTCAGTCTATCATTTTCTTAATAAATGCACTTTAATGGTCAAATGAGCTGCATTTCACCGGGGCAGTGCAGCTGGATTGACGGTTCCAAGCAGAGAGGTGGGGAGGGTATGGCAGGTCGATTGAGTCATTAATAGCTGGTGAAGATTCTCAGTCATCCAGGACATGGTAAATTCTAAAAAGTGCAAGAAAAAAACAATAAAGTATAGTATAATAAATAAAGTATAAAGTATAGTATAATAAATAAATTCCAGTTGTTTTTGTCTTGAACTTTTTTAAATTTGTCATTCTAGACACGTTTTCCTATTACATGATACAACAGCCAACAGCATGCCATACAACCATTACTACTGGTACTCTGGGACCATCAAGTACTGCTGTTTCTTTTTTTTTTTTTCAGTCATAATGAATGGAAACGGTCATATCTCAGTCAAAAATTGTTTATAAATATGGAAAAAAATCCATAAATATGTCACTTCGGTCTATAAGTTGCATGGCATGTAAATTATGCAAAAAACTGCAACTTACAGGATGAAAAATAGTTATTATTTTTCTCCCTCTCTTTTTGAATTGTGCATGTTTTCAGTGTTGAATTATTTTTATTTAAACTGTTCTGTTTTCAAGTTTACGGTTTTTCATTTGCCATTAGAGATATGTTAAGTGAGGGAATAATTAAACTTTTTGTCTTGGGTTAGATTTAAATAATAGGTCAGTGCTTTTATTGAGGCAAGAAGCAAATTGATGTATCCAGTAATTATTATAAAACTACATTTACTACCAAAATTTAGGAAGGAAATCGCAGTAATCTTATCACTTTACAATGAGTTGCTCTGAACTGAAGTACAAGAGGTTGCCGCTACGGTTGCAGCTCAGTGTCGTGATGGTATTAAAAAATATTGTGATGGTATTAAAAAGGTATTAAAATAATTTCTGTACATACCCTGGTTAAACTACACTGAGAATGATTCTTAAGAGATTATGATGACGGATTAGTTTAATTTGAGCTCACTGACGATCTCTCCCACAGCTCGAAGACGAGGCGCTGAAGCACATCGGAGCTCACTGTCCGGAGCTGGTCACCCTCAACCTGCAGACGTGCTCAGTAAGTTCTCTGATCAAACTTTTAACCAACCAGGATTAAAGTTTAAAGCCTGCAAAACTGAAATGATTTCCAGAAGATCCCTCTGACGCCATCAGAATGTTGCTCGACACTAACCGGAGTCATTCCAGAATTGCGGCGCTCACGGTGGCTGCATGTGGGAGGAGCTCTCTCATTCATTCGGAGATTTTGCTTTTGAAAACTTTTAATTACTATCTTTTTCTGAATGCAAATCGCTTTTTTCAGATGATTACTTCCTCTGGTATCAGATGCTGTGCTGCTGGCAGGATTTTTACTGAAACATTTTTTTTACTTTTGGACATTTGTTATGATGCGTAACCATAACAACATGATGGTTTTCCTCAACTGGGAGCAGCTGATTGAAATCTCAAAAGCCCAAATCTCAACTGCAGCCCCAAATCCCAAATGAGTTGAAAAGGAGGTGCTGTGGATGCATTCCCATCTACCTGGAGGAAGTGCTCGAGAGATCTTGGAGGTAGCGGGAAGCACAGCTTGTGACAGCGGCACCTGCAGTTAAGTCTGCAGCAACAAGGGGCTTGGCAGGCTGCTGGGAGAAATGGCCATAGCTCGGGGAGAAGTTCTGCTCGGCGTTCAGGCGGTTCTGCTGCCCAAGAGGACCAAGAGGTCTGCTGTGTCTGGGTGGACGGGTCAACATGTGTAGGCCAGTTTCTTCGGATCCTCTGTGGGACGGACTGCTACAAAAGATCCATCCTGCCCAAAGACATCAGCATCTAAAACTATTCTAATGAAACCAAGATGAGCTACAACAACAATTAATTTCCCTATGGGATTAATAAAGTATATTTGAATTGAACTGATTGAATTTCCCCAGAGACGTATTTCTTTCTAATATACCGGTAAGCAGGTTTCTGTTTGTTGGGAAGCAACAATCAAGTTTTTTGTTTGTTTGTTTTTTACGCTAAAGCTACATTTTCCTCCTTTGTGGCAACGTATTAACTGTCACATTTAGTGCTTCAAGGACATAATTAAAGGTCCACTGACACCATCTTACAAATTTGCATGAAATGATAGAAGATATATATCTTGTATCATTCAACTATGTTCGTTTTTGCAAACAAAATGATAAATTAATGAAAATTCCTTTCAAACGGGGCTCTTATCTACTGCTGGTGTTGTTAGCGGTAGCTTCTAGAACTAGACTCATGTAAAAGACACAAAAGGTAAATTATCTGCGAGCTACTGGTACAACAAGAGAGATTTGTTGTGTGCCGTTGTGTCCAGTGAATAGCAGGTACTGTACAATAGAGCGCTTAGTTTTTAACAATGCCACAGTTCGTGGCTAACCGAGTTAGCCTTTAAAGCTAACACTCGGGTTTGTAGTCTGCGTTTTAAACCTCAGAATATTCGAGAGCCAGCATCAGAAACAAGAAGACTGTGGTTAAAAAGGAGCTGTACCTGCATTGTTCCAGTGGAATAATTCTCCCTTCCACTTCCATGACCGGGGCTTTGGGAGAAGCAGCAGAGAGACAGCGAGGAGGAGGAGAACACAACAACAGCTGCAGCTCAGTAAGAAACATGAATATCACTCGACTCCACACCCTGCACTTGTAGATTTAATGTTGGAGTCATGATGAGTGATTTAATAAAAGTTTGTAACTACATACTTTTAAAATAATATTCAGATTTTCTAATCTGTTTGTAAACTCTTAGTAACTTCAGGGCTGTTACACCTCTGAAATATTCTCTGCAGTTTCCTTTAACTAATATGAAACCAGAACCGTTTCACTTCATTGAAACATTTAATTTCCTGAGATGTAATTTATTTATTTTAAAGCATAACTCTCATAAAGAGTTCTGTTTGGTTTTTTACGTTATGTAGGTAAATATGAACACTTATTGTTTTTGTTGTTGTTGTTTTGTTTTTTCAGGTTTGCATCATCTGACCTCCTGATGTGTTTCTGGGCCATGACTGAGCTGTTCTGCCATCCATGGTCAGTGTTCACCAAGAATGAGATGAGAGGAACTCCCCATCAAGTTCAAGTTGTGTTTATTTGTCATATACAGGTTAACACAGAGTTAACAGTACAATGAAGTGCTCAGGATGAGAAGAACAGATTTGACTTGCTAAAAATCAAAGAACAAACTATACTAAAAGCATGCAAAGTGAAAAAGTAATTATAATATTCACAAAGTCCTGAAGAGAGACAGTAAACATGGTTGGATATAACGACGCAGCAGGATGAATTTGAATGAACTACTGCAAGTATTTCAAGCTAGTAATATAAGCTAACATGCACATACAGTTTTATATATATATATACACATATATATGTATGCACATAATCAATATTACACAGGTTGTGTGACAGGTTATTGCACAAGTAGTGACATTGAGATTGAATTATTAGTTATTACTAGTTGTTCAGTGTTATTGATTATTTATCCACTCCACCCCCTCAACCCATACCCTGCAGCCCATTGAGGAGTTATTCTTGGTCTTCAATGACCTTGACCTTGGATCAAAGCAACGGGACCTTGCTGACCGGTACGGTGTCCATCAGTCCACAGTCAGCCGGATCATCACAGCAACTTTTTATTGACAGTACTCGGCTCAATTAGGACCTGATACCTGAAGAGCAGATACATAAAAATCTACCTGCAGACTTTACGGACTACCCTGACACTACAGTCACACTACTTACTACTTGTAAGAAAATAAAATGTTCAACACAATCTGACTTTGTCTTCTTATTGATGTATTATCACCCAAAATAATGTGTATTTTGGTTTAAGACAGACTCAGAGTCCAGTTTTTTTATTTTAACCATTTTATTAAAAAAAAAAAATTTGATGATGATGTTACATTACTGTAGAAAACGTATGAGTCAAGCTAAATGAGGCACAAGATTTAAACACTGTTTAAATTATAGCATTACATCTTCTGACTTTAAGTCACAGCTTCCTTGACTGCTCTTGGAGATTTAAAAACATGTAATCAGTCAGACAAAGGTAACTGATGAAGCAGCTCTTCTGTTCAACCATCCACACAGAGGGTTTCCACATGGATCACCTGTCCTTCGTCCTCAGTGCATCAGTGGAACAACTTGTTTGTATTTGGTGTTTGGATCCGATCTCGGCTCACAAACATCCAGGCTGGACCAGCTGGCTCCCTCATCATCATCACCACCTTGTACAGTGAAAGAAAACATCTCTTATTAAGGGCTGCTACAAACAGTGATGTTCATAAAACCATATAGCAGACATCTGTTGAATATCAAAAGTTTATATGTCTGATATTTAACAGGTTTGACTTCTGCTCAAGTTTTGTACACAAACTTGAATTAAAATAACTTTTGTTTCTAAATCTGCTCTAAATCTCCTGCCTCCTAGTCTGAAACTAACATTTGTGTTAATCAGAAACATTGTACAGACAAAACACGTTTACTCAACAAATTAGCAAGGTTAACTACTGTACCGGTATGTTAGCTTAGCCTGCAGTTTGGTGAACTGAAAACAAATACCGACTTACCTTCATAGTTATTTATGTAGTTGGACACATACAGCTTAAATCCTTCATCCTTCTAGATGTGGGCGCTTTAGAGAAGGTCTGAATTATTCTGTACACATCATTCACAGTGATTGTCGGCAAGTCCTGCAGTGATCTCGTGAAAAACGCCATGGCTAATACAGTGTTGTCCGCAAACCGGAAGTGCGCCGTACGGGTGAAGAATGCGGAAGTGCTGGAACGGAAGTCCGTGGCATATAGGCTACTGAATTTAAAATGAAAAACCGCTTTTCTCTCTGAAAAATCCGACTACAAGCGAATGCAACATATGTGACGTTGCGAGAAGTCTTTAGAACGCCCCATATAAATATTCATGGAGAACAAGAAATAAAACAACAAAATTATCAATCTAAGTTAAGATTTGAGCTATTTGTCTTCAGTTTTGGAAGCAGGAAGTTAGATGAGCAGAAACAGCAGGTTCTAATTAACTCCTGGGGCGGCCGTGGCACAGTGGTAATGGCAGTCGACCCCCGATCGGAAGGTTGGAGGTTCGAATCCCGCATCCGCCCACCATGTGTCGTTGTGTCCCTGGGCAAGACACTTAACCCCAAGTTGCTCCCGGTAGGTCTGGATGGCGCCTTGCAAGGCAGGCTACCACTACCGGTGTATGAATGTCTGAATGAATGGGTGGATGGCTGGTATTGTAAAGCGCTTTGGGGCTCCTCACAGGGGGCTGGAAAGCGCTATATAAATAAGCTCCATTTACCATTTAATTTAGGTCTGCACCGTATGTATTTGACTCTTACCTGTTCAGGAAGCAGGGAGCTCAGTCCGAGGGGGGGGCAGCTTTATTTATTCCATTTTTGACAAAGGTCTTACATCTTTTGGGAAAGTGAAAAGGCTCACTTGTTCACTGATGATATTAGAACACCCAAATGCAACATAACCGGCATTTTTCAAGTTATACAAAAGAAAAAGGCGATCTGGATGAGAATGAATATGCGTTAATGGCAGACAAAGACTGAAGGTCCGGCTTCCTACGTCCCAAATGTTGCATTCGCTTGTAGTCAGATTTTTTTAGAGAGAAAAGCTGTTTTTAATTTTAGACTCAGTTTGGAAGGAATTTTCATTATTTTATCATTTTGTTTGCAAAAACGAACATAGTGGAATGATAAAATATATATATCTTCTATCATTTCATGCAAATTTGTAAGATGATGTCAGTGGACCTTTTAACATTCACTTATTATCTCGAGGTTTTTAAATGTTGATATAGTGTGAATGTTTATGAAGCTTTCGGAGTCAGAGTTTCTTTATTGTCATTTTCACCGCATGTGGTACATGTGATGAAACGAGATTATATACACAGGGTCCCAGTTACACCCAACAATAAAATGTAAAATAAAAACAGTAATAACATCTAAGATATGAATTAAGAAAAACATAAACTAAAACTACACTAAGCACTAATATCATAGAAAAACATTGCTCCAAACAGCAGCACGAACATGAGTCTATGAGCAGATGGGCACGAATGAACGCAGCAACATGAAACAGATTTTTGACATGGTGTGGAAACGATCTTCTTGTCCTATATGTGAACAAAACAAAGGAGATGATTGTAGATTTCAGGAGAAACGGGGACAGGTCCAACCTTATCCACCATGGGAGAAGAAGTGGAGGTGGTGGAGAAGTATAAACACCTTGGGTTCACCTGGACAACAGACTGGACTGGAGATGCAACAGTGAAGCGTCTACAAGAAGAGACAGAGCAGACTGTACTTCTTGAGGAAGCTGAAGTCCTTCAATGTTTGCAGCAAGATGCTGCATATCTTCTAAAAGTCTGTTGTAGAGAGAGCTGTCTCTTCTACCATCATCTGCTGGGGGAGCAGCACCAGAGCAGGTGACTTAAAAAAGATCAACAAGCTCATGAAGAAGACTGCCTCAGTTCTGGGGACTCCTCTAGAACCTTTGGAGATGATTGTCCAAAGAAGGATTCTTCATAAAATGAAAAATACTATAGACAACCCTCAGCCTCCTCTTCATCAGACAACAACAGTGTCTTCAGTCAGAGGCTTCTTCAGATCCACTACAGGAGATCCTTCCTGCCTACAGCCATCAGCATCTAGAACAACACTTTAATGGAACCAGGAGGATGAGATACAACATTTAATTTACCTCTGGGATTAATAAAGTATTTTTGAATTTAATTTATTTCCTCATAGAAAATGAATTGAGCTCATTTTCCATCCTTCAGATCTTTAGATCATTTTACAACCTTTTACTGCTCCTTTATCATTTTGTTCTGCTTCAGCTTCTTTGTGCATATTAAAACTTTTTCCAGCTAATTTCTGCTGTTTTTCCAGCGGTTTTGTGCTCCTTTCAGATTCTTTAATTTTTGTGCTTCTTCTTACTTCTTTCTGCTCATTTCAGCTTGTTTAGCTGCATTCAGCCTATTTTTGCAAGTTTCAGCTTTTACTGCTATTTCAGCTACTACCGGTATGTACGGTAGCTGTTTTTATGCTTTTTGTTTTTGTTTTTTGTTTTCCCCCAGCTAATTTCACATTTTTTGCACTCCATTTCAACTAATTCAGCAAAAATGCACTCTCTCCGCTTCTGGTAATTTAAGCTTCTTTCTGCTTCTTTAGCAACCATTTAGCTGTTTTTGGCAAATTTCAATTCTTTCAGATAATTTCCACTACTTTGTGCTTCTTTCTGCTTCTTTCAGCATACATTGGGAAATATGTGGTTCTTTCTGATTTCTTCTGCTAATTCTTCTGCTTGTTCTACCTTTTCAGCTACCTCTTTAGCATTTTTGAAACTAATTTCAGCTGTTTTCTGATAAATTAAAATTTTCTGTGGTAATTTCTGCTAGGTTTAACCTAATTAACTTCTTTCAGCTAGTCTCAGCTTATTATGCTCCTTTCAGCTTTATTCTGCTTGTTTCAGCGTTTTCTGCACTTTCAGCTACTATTTAGTTGTTTATGCTAATTTTAGCTTTTTAAGCTAATTCCACATTTTTGAACACATTTCAGCTCTTTCCACTTCCTTCTGGTAGTTTGAGCTTCTTTCTGCATTTTCAGCCACTTTTCGGCAATTTCTTGATAATCTCAACTTTTTTTTAGCCTATTTACAATTTTTTGTGCTAATTTCTGCTTTTTAAAATCTAATTCAGCAAGTATGTGTTCCTTCTGCTTTCTTGAGCAAATTTAGCCTTGTTCTTCCATTTCAGCTCATTTCAGCGTTTTTTCAGCAAGTTCTTCTGCAATAAGCTTCACACTGCATTTTCGCAGGGAATTCAGTTTCTCTAGTTTTCTTTGTCAACCCACTTGTAGCGCTGGGTTTTGGGTGAACCTGGCAACAAAAACGGAGGAAACTGAAAACTTTTTTTAAAATCTCAGTTTGTATGCATCCTTCATGATAGTCTTTTGTTGTCTTTGTCGTCCACTGCAGTCATCACTCTTTGTTAAACCAGGTCTCTCTTGTACAAATAAAACGAGTCCCTGAGGCTCAGTGGGATTAACCTGTATACGGTAGATACCGTAAAGTTTGAATGAATCAGTCTGGAAAAAATGTTCAAACTCCTGAATCTCCTTCAGGGGCAAAACTCATTTTTTGCTGAAGCTGCTACAAGACTTTGGACCTTTTGTTTATTTCCGAACTTCTCATCAGATTATGCAACTTCTCTTGTTAGATAAAGAATATTCTGTGCCACACACTTTGGTGTTTGTTTACGCATGTTTTAGACCATAAAGGTCAAACTACTTTTATCTTTTCCCCCTTTAAGTGCAGAGGTTAAGAGATTGAACATTACTTATTAAATCCATATTTGTGTCCACATACCATCTTCAGGATTAGTGTTTCTCAAAAGACATGAGTTACATCATGTCTTGTCTGTGTGAGCACTTTGAGTGTTTTTCATTCGTTTAGTTCAACTTGTCATTAATTTAGCAACGCTACATTTCACTCTCGTACAGTTTTTCCTTCTACAGCTGGACATCTTTATACAATTAATGCACAGAACTCATTCAAACACCAAGCAACTAAGAATGGTAAGGAGCTCAGACATGACATATGTGGCAGTGTAAAAGCCTTCATCCTCTCATGTTGTCAGTGGGAGGTGTGGGCAGGAGGAGGGATGAAGATGGGGATTCTCATTGTTTTAGTAATGGGAATGCTGGTTTCCACATTTTGATAAAGGTGGATTTCTGTAGCCTGAGCTACTGTGCTTTTGATAATGTGCGTTTGTATTTGTGGGCGTGTCCGTGGTTTAAAATGTATTTTAATGGCTCTGCATTTTGTTGCTGCGGTGAGTAATATGTTCTGAAAGTATCTTTTGGCCTTGTTGTCAATACAGTTAGTTTATCCTGATAATACTGTAGGACTTTGTGGCATATTCGCCTTGAAAACTTCCTTCAAGACATCGAATGTCTCCCTCCAGAATGGGCGAAGCTTAGGATGGAGCGATACACGAGGGTGTGGTTGATGGTGTGCGTTCTGCAGTTCCTCCAGCTTGAGTGCAAGTGTGTTGGACCCGTTTGAAGGTTCTGGTGATTTTATTTTTCATTTGAATTCCCGGCATGCGTTTGGGTTTTGGTGTGTTTTAGTGCTTTTCTCCTTCCAGGTGTTGGCTCTCTCATTGGGCCTCCCACCTGTCCTTCATTTTTAGAAAATTATGCCAATTTATTGACAGAATTATTATTACAGTATTGTGACATACAATTAGCTATTGACTATCTTTACTCTGTGGTGAGGGCTGCACAGAAGACTGTTGGAGTCAGTCTCCTCACCATCACAGACATCTACACCTCCAGATGCAGGAAGAGAGCCACCTGCATCATGAAGGACCACACTCACCCAGCACACACAGTTTTTGCCCCACTCCCCTCGGGCAGAAGGTTGAGGAGCATTAATTGTAAAACCACTAGACCAGGGGTCTGCAACCTTTACGATCAAACAAAGGGTCATTCCTGCCCATTTGTTCACTAAATGCCATAAAACCTGCTGCAACTGGGATTCTCAACTGGTGGCCCACGGACCACTTTGTTTGTTACCATACCATTTTATTTATAGAGCACTTAAAACAGCGACAAGGCCAGCCAAAGTGCTGTACAAACAGAAAACAGGCAACACACAAATCAACATACAAAATGAAGTAAAATCATAATATAGACATAAAACCTCTCTGTTGGAGGGTGCTTTTCTGGACAGTAGGGTTATTTTATGAAACTAAAAATATCTAATGATTTTTAACATTTGATATTTTTACATTCTAAGACGAAATAAAAGACGAGATTCATGTAAAGAAGGAAAAAATACCGTTTTTGGCCAGTTTCTAAAAACTAAAACAAACTATGCATTCTTATGATTTATTTTTTTTATTGTAGAAAAATTACGTATCCTTTGAAGAAATAAAGTGTAAATAAGTATGTTTTACTCCTTGTAATATTCTAGTATCCATATATTAGCAAAATAAATTACAGGAAAACTGCTAAAATTAATTGCTAGAACGACCAATAAAATTCAGTTTTATTTCAGTTTTGGTCAAAGCTTGAAAGAGCCGCTGCAGAGGGACCAAAGAGCCGCATGTGGCTCCAGAGCCGCAGGTTGCAGACCCCTGCACTAAACTGAGGAACAGCTTCTACCCTGAGGCTGTTGGACTCATGAACCAGGATAATCACTGTGGTGGAAAAAAAATCATTATGGTATTGATGTGTGCTGCTGATTGTTCATGCTGCTGATTGTTCGTGCTGCTGATTGTTCATGCTGCTGATTGTTCATGCTGCTGATTGTTCGTGCTGCTGATTGTTCATGCTGCTGATTGTTCGTGCTGCTGATTGTTCGTGCTGCTGATTGTTCATGCTGCTGATTGTTCGTGCTGCTGATTGTTCATGCTGCTGATTGTTCATGCTGCTGATTGTTCGTGCTGCTGATTGTTCGTGCTGCTGATTGTTCATGCTGCTGATTGTTCATGCTGCTGATTGTTCATGCTGCTGATTGTTCATGCTGCTGATCTCTGTGTTCATTCAGGCTCATTGCTCACACACTCATGTTCGTGCTGCTGTTCGATGTATTGTTTTGTACAGTATTACTAGTGCTTAGTGTATTATTAGTTTAACGTTTTTCTTGGTTCATATCTTGGATGTTATTACTTTTACATTTTATTGTTTGATGTAACTGGGACCCCGAGTGCACAATTTAGTTCCACCACGACAAATAAAGGACCTTTGACTTTGATTTGTCTATCTATAGGAACCCTTCACTTGGTGTAGGGTTTGAGTTCACTCAGATGACAGATGTTAAAATGTCTTGAAATTTCTCAGCTTTAATAATGTGGGTAGTAAATTTTTTAATATATTTTTTAACCATTTTGGTGGAGGTTAGGTTTTCATAAACTCGATGCTTGACAGTGATGAGATTTACTGCTGTAGTGGTACACCTTGGTCTCTGAAAACTCTCGATGGTACACCTGTTTCTCTGAAACTGTCTGTGAGACACCTTTTCTTGAAAACCTTTAAGAGAAGACAATGAACACTGTTTATTCCATTTAATTTGAATCCAGGACACAAATTAAATCACCAAGAGACTCTTTAATTTGTTCTAATTCAAATATATCAAAAGAATAACCTTGTGTTTATTGTATGATCATTGTTATAGTTCAATATTTTGATAATCAAAGACTCTGTCTAAGCCAAGGACAAGTGAACGTGTACTTTTCAGTATTTGTTTAAAGGTAACTCTGTCTACATTCCTTACATCTGGTGGACCGTATGGTTCGGTACTGCAGGCCGTACGTGTTTAACTACACTGCAGTGGCCGACAGAACCGTGTTTCTGATGTTTAATGTGTTTTTTGTCCTGACTGACGTTTCTTTAACGGGGGTATCTAAGAAAGGCGATGTTTGCAGAGGTTCGGGACACGCTTTTCTCTATACAGTATTCAACCAAATGTATCGTTTTGGCTCCAAACTACAAATGTATGCATGTATGCAAGTTAGACTTTTAACAGATGAGTTTTTAATTTGTACGGTGGCTCTAGATTTGTTTTTGTCTTTGTCCGAGCAGCAGATCACAGACGAAGGCCTCATCACAATTTGTCGAGGTTGTCACCGCCTGCAGTCGCTGTGTGTGTCGGGCTGCGCCAACATTACAGACGCCATTTTGCACGCCCTAGGACAGAACTGCCCCCACCTCAGGTACAAACCCAACCCCCCGTGAGCCTTGAATTCTGCAGGCACTTTGGTTCTTACTCTTTGGCTGTTTTAAAGGCCCTGCATCTCCATCCAAAGCCCAACAGTCGACTCGTCATTTTTGCACACACCTTTCATCCAAGAGACACGTGGCGCAGAGCTCCCGCTGCAGAATACGTCGCCGTGCCGGTTTCTTCCCGCCAGAGCCTCCACTCGTCCCTGCAGCCGCCGTTTGGCCACAAATCTATCATGAAGAGAGCGCCACACTTTTCAGCAGACAGACTCGATGTCTGCACGATCTCCAGGAGTTTCAGGCCATTTGACTAATTTGGTGTTTGAAGGGTCGTACATGGGTCAAAGCATATTTTAGCATTGACGAGCACTCGACGCATACG
>JBBPBX010001367.1:84254-104160 GCA_038048925.1 Garcialebias charrua
GTAAGGGGTAGGGCTGAACGATCAATCGCATTTGCGATAATCTCGCGATATGTTAAAATGCGATTCTCGAACCGCACAGGCTGCGAGCGAACTCCGAGCAACCGAGCAGGCAGGGAGGGGGAGAAGTCAGCACCGCGCGCTCCAACACAGTTGCTTCAGGCTCGACAGAAGTCATAAAAGTTAAAATTTCGGGTAAGTTAGCTCATGTAAACGTGTATCTGATCTTAGAGGCTGAAACACAGAGACCGCGGGAGATAAACAGAGAGCGAGCTGGTCATGTGACCGGGCCTGTTTTTGACAGTGCCCTGTTAGCAGCTAGCTCAACGAGCTAACGTTCTGCGTGAAAAAGCGCATTCATTATCTGATTTTAAAAAACAGTTTTGTCATTAGTGATATGAATTAATACAGAACCAGTAAAACACACGTTTCGCGCAAGCTGATTTTTTTTAAACTACAGTACGGTGTTTAATGATTGTTAGCTTAGCTTTAGCATAGCTATTTAGATGAGGTGATGCAATTTCTCATTATTACCAAACCTGGTCATGATGTCACAACTATTATACTATCCTTTTTATTGTTTGTTTTAAATAAAAATGTTAATTATTATGTTCAGGTGCTGTCAGGTGACTGTTATGCACGCTCCCTTATCCCAACCTGGCAGGATATTGAGGTGTTGGAGTCCGTTCACAAGGCTTTGCATCCTGCTGTTACTGACTGACTACTGTATAATGTTTGTATTATTGTTCCAAGAGTTTTTTATTTTTTTACATCTAAAAGATTTAATAAGAACAGATACTAGTTTATTTTGTGTTCACTGAGTGGGATTTGTTGACGCTATGAAATTTTGAAACAACATATTTTTCCCTTAAAATGATACATTCTCTCAGTTTAAACTTTTGATCTGTGATCTAAATATTTTTAAGTTTAGAAATCAAGTATTTTTCTAAACAGCTTTAGTGTTTGACTTTGTCCACACTCATAAAACACACAATGAAGTACAAAAAAATAATAATAATTCTTGGGGGGCCACTGGGGGGCCAATCAGATGCTCGTGGGGGCACTGCCCCCCCCGGCCCCCCCTCTAGCTCCGCCACTGCCGGGCCGTGTGTGGAGCGACTCCGAGGACAAAATGACACGATTTTCATCACGCTGCCACGTCAGTGAAAGACGATTTCACTGCTTCCGATGGAGTATGCAGGGCCCTTAAATCCTCGCAGACTGATTTTTATTTTAATTTAGTAGAATAGTTTTGTCTGAAAAGATAAACAGTTAGAAAAGGCACTCGCATAAACTCTTGTTTCTGTTTTCAGAATATTAGAAGTGGCTCGTTGCTCTCAGCTTACAGACGTGGGCTTCACTACATTAGCACGGGTGAGTGTATTCTGCAGAGTTTTGGATCTTGGGTTTAAATATTGAGACTTAATGCATTTTCCTTTTTTGTCCTACAATAAATTTCTAAACGTGTAAACTAAATCAGTGCTTCATAAAAACTATTTTCGTTCAACCTTTTGCAGAACTGCCACGAGCTTGAGAAGATGGATTTAGAAGAATGTGTACAGGTATACAACAGTATCTTATCTTTGATGTACATACCATATCATGGCATGTCATACACATACCGTATTTTCTGCCGTATAAGTTGCATCAGTTCAAATACAGGTGGTCCCTGACTTACGACGTTTCGACTTTACGAACGAGCTCGGTTGAAAAACATAGCATCGAGTTACGACCTAGATGCGGCTTTACAACCGCGAAATACGGTGCCTGAATCGTCATGGTGGCTGAAATTTGCATGTTGTGAAGGTGGAGAGTGGGAGACAGTGTTTCTGTGCTGATTCTACATTTTTAAAGTTCCTGGACTGTACATTAAGGCACTTTGTTTTTATAGTTTTTTTAATTATTGAACGTGCTGTGCAGAACAGTACTGTTGTACAGTAAATACTGTACAGGTATGTGTTTATAGATGAATGTGTGGTGTGATGTGTTAGCTAACTGTTTGTAAATAAAGTTCTGTGCATGTTTATGGACCAGTATGTACGCTTGTTCAGTCTCATGTCGATAAACGGGTGTGCGGCGCAGCGTTACCATGCTTTTTTCGACTTACGACCGAAAATCCGGTTTTACGAACGCCACGTGCAACGCGTTCCGACTTACGAATTTTCGACTTATGAACGGTTCTTAGGAAAGGAACTCGTTCGAAAGTCGGGGACTACCTGTATGTCTAATAAAGTGGGAAAAATCCATAAATATGTTGCTTCGCCGTATTCGTCGCATCCATTATGCGTCATCGTTGATGCGTTGTGTTTGTTACGCGTCACCGCTGACCACCCAGAAATGTGGGACGAACCCGGAAACGTGGGCCGGTGTTGTGCCAAAAATCGATTGGCTACTAATGACGGCCGCGGGAGCGCGCACAGGAAGAATTTAACAAGATTAACACTTAAAAACAATCATTTGTTTGCTCAACTTTATAGTAAAGGTGTGTCTCAGTTTTACTCACTTTTACTGAGTGAGGCAGCGAAACGAAGCTGATTTGGCAGTTGCTCCAAGCAGCGAGCAGAACGAATGTGGAAAACTGTGGCAAGCCGATTGTCATTATCAGCCACTTTTCCCTATTACATGACACAACGGCATGCCATACCACTCGAGTTCCATCTAGCAGCTGAAAATGTTAAGGGCGAGGCAGAGCTGTGCGTTTTGACGAGCGCCGCGCCACGCCGTGTGAGCGCCGCGGCACAAGCCTTTGAACGCGAGCGTGAACGCACCACGTTCAAATTTTACGACCGCTCACGCGCGCGCGTTGTCTCACAATAAACTGCCCGGTGGCGGACTGTTTTGTATGAGGCACAAATGTATTAAATATCCCTTCTTCATCGCTGAACTGGACTTTTCTTTTGTTTTTTTTGCCAAAAGCCAAAAGTCAAGTGATCGCTTGAAGCGGTCACCATTCGCTTCCTCCGATGAGGAGGAATGAATGAACTTGTCACGAGTGAACTAAAGTCATGTCCAACGTGGATGCGCAGGTTCTAAACATTTCCTGGTGTGCTGGTCTGCTGTGTGGGCTGAAGGACCAGCGCTCCCTGTTTTAATTCTAATTTTTAGGACTTTTTATTAACATATAAACACAGAACAAAGCTGCGCAGCCCTCTGCCTTTCCCGACCTGTCAATCAAATCAGTAGGCGTGTCAGCAAATGACCAATCAGCGACCTCAATTTGTCCCGTAGCTAAACGCTCCGCCCTGCTTCTGCTCAAATGACATCAAGTATTTGGAGCGAAAACGCTGCTGCTTCACGCTGAGCTCTGCTGTGAACTGCACACGCGCGTGGCGCGGCGCTCGGACAGACGCACAGCTCTGCAAGAGCCTTTAATGTTCAATATTTTGAGTCAGAATGTTTGAAAAAAGTCATATTTCAGCCAAAAATTGGTTTATAAATATGGGAAAATCCATAAATATGTCTCTTCGGCGTATAAGTCACAGGGCATTTAAATTATGCAAAAAAAAAGTGACCTATAGGGCGAAAAAAATATAATATTTTTCTTTTTGTTGCATCAGATCACAGATGGAACGCTCATCCAGCTGTCCATCCACTGCCCTCGTCTGCAGGTCCTGGTGAGTCTTGGTCTTAAACATGTCTGCTCCTGTAGCGTTGGCGCGCACCACGTCTTGGCTTGCTTGAGCAAACATTTGAGTAACGGAGCTCCTGTCACCGCGTCCCTGCAGAGTCTGTCTCACTGCGAGCTGATCACAGACGATGGCATCAGACACCTGGGCAGCGGGCCCTGCGCTCACGACCGTCTGGAGGTCGTCGAGCTGGACAACTGCCCCCTCATCACGGACGCCTCGCTGGAACACCTGAAAAGCTGCCACAGTCTGGATCGCATCGAGCTGTACGACTGCCAGCAGATCACCCGCGCAGGCATCAAGAGACTACGGGTGGGTGGTGGTGCAGAACAGTTGTCTTTATTTTTAGGCAGAATATTCTGTAAACATTACATCGTGGTGCGAAATTTTTTACATTTACCTTGCCAACGTGCTTCGTGACTCTTCCAGTCATTTTACAAAATGTATTTCAAACGTTCCACATTCACATAGAGAAGAAACCTATTTGTGTTTATTTTAAAGCTCTTCCCGCTCTTTCAATGTGGCAGCTGCACATTAAAGCTCTAAAACCTGGAATATTTTAAAGACAGCACTGAAAAGCACACACAGGGCTGACGTGCGCTTTTATTTCTATGTGAGAAACTAATTTAACTTTATAAAGATTAAATGAAATGCCTAGCCTTTTTTGCAGAAATCCAAACCGTCTCATACCAGAGTTGTAAACTGAAATCCCTTTCAGGAACAACATATGAGCCTATTGGTAGTTGACAAAAGCCTAGAGGGCCCTCTCATGCCCCTAGTGGCCGTAAATGGTAATGTTGTCTCTGGTTCATGTCAGTATGAATGAACATTTAAAGTGTCAGTCAAAAATTGCATTATGAACAGTGGCGGCTGGTGGTGATATTTTTAGGGTGGGCTAATTTACACACACACACACACACATACACACATGCACACAGGTTTGTTTTTCTATCTTTGTGGGGCCATTGCATTGACTTCCATTCATTTTTCATTCATTTCTATAGCCTAACCCTGACCTTTACCCTAAACCTAACCTTAACACATCCTCAATTCACACCTTAGTCCTAAACCTAACCCCTAACCCACCAACGGGACTTCTTCTTATGGGGCCCGGGCTTTGGGCCCCATAAGAACCAGTTGGGCCTCACAATTTGGTAAAACTCAGAAAACTGGGCCTTACAACGTAGCATAAACAAGGACACACACACACACACACACACACACACACACACACACACACACACACACACACACACACACACGTATAATGTACACATACATGTAATGCTGCAGGTTGGATTCCAACAACAGAGGCATCAATGTGAAATAAAGAAAACCCACTGTAAATTGACATTATGTCCTTTTTCAGCACAAAGACAAGCGTAAAACAACCAACCACCAAGAATACCAAAAGCCAAGCTTAAATAGAACCTTTTTCATCCAACTTACATTGCCCTGCATTAAGGGTTTCAACTGTAAAAGATTATTATTTTCCCAGTCAAACAGCTTTGCATAACTGCATCACACTCCTCCACACTCCTTTTCCCTCGTTTTTCAGGACTTTTTCAGGTTTCACAGGTTTTTTCAAAAACTTCTAATTTATTTTACATCTCAGTGTAGGACTACGGTGACAAACTGTGTCTCCTCCGAACAGTGATGGCATAGTTACATTGAAAAAGTAACTTAGTTAAGTTACTGATAAGTCCTTGGGAAAAGTAACTTAGTTAAGTTACTGATTACTTGATTTGGAAAGTAACTAAGTTAGATTACTAAGTTACTTTATTACCACTTTCGGCCGCTAGGGGTAGCAGTACCACTTTCATTTTTTTGTACTTCATTGTGTTTTATGAGTGTGGACAAAGTCAAACACTAAAGCTGTTTAGAAAAAGTTTATGTTGTTTATTTTCTTAAAGGGACAGAAATGTTTGTGAAACCTTGTTTTCGTACCAGTTTGAAGGAGCGGTGTACAATAATTCAGGGAATAAGATTGTGGAATGGTCTGGAAGAAAATGTTAAAACAGCCAGATCTCTGTATATATTTAAGAGATTGTTAAAAGGGATTTTTTTGAAAGAATATGAAAAACTAGCATAAGAATTTATATGAATCATCATTTGAGTTGATGTAGTCTTTAATTTGATGATGTAGTTAACTTTAATCTTTGGTAACTTATTGTTGTATCTTTGGGTAAAAGGGGCAGAGATTATAAGATTATTCTTCATCTGCTGCCTTTCATTTTATTTTGAATGTATGTTTTTTTATTTTTTTGAGTTGTTACTTGATTTTAATGAAATGAATAAAATTTAAATAAATAAATAAATAAATAATAAATAAATAAATAAATAAATAAATAAATGAAAAGACTTGATTTCTAAACTTAAAAATATTTAGATCACAGATCAAAAGTTTAAACTGAGAGAATGTATCATTTTAAGGAAAAAATATGTTGTTTCAAAATTTCATAGTGTCAACAAATCCCAAAAAAGTTGGGACAAGTCTATTTTTACCACTGTAAGTGGACCCCTTACCATAGCCTTGGCCCCCCCTCGCCCCCCCCCAGCAATAAAAGTCTAGCTCCGCCACTGTTCTGTGCAGCCAGCTCCATCCCGCTGCACAGAACACGTCCCACATTGTCCCACGTTCTGTCCACCCGCGCGCGTGTGGGACGGTTCTGTCCATCCGCGCGCGTGCAGAACACCGTCCCACACACCGTCCCACCCGCGCGCGTGTGCGCGTGCACATAGCGAACTACTACTTTAAATCCAGCTGATAATTGACCATTTCGTGAATTTATTAAGGAAAGGTTAAGCTCAGACACATCTTTGCTATAATTTTTAGCAACAAACAATTGTTTTTACCGTGTTTTTGAAGCTAGACAACACTTCCTCCTCGCTCCATCCGTACATTTGTCAGACTGGGTCAGGTGTCTTTTTTTTTTTTTATCTCTCCCCGACCCGATGCATGAGGAAATAAAATTAGTAGTAATTTTAATCTTGCTTGCCATGGTACCACTACCTACACTAAACCACACCCACATAAACTTGGGCTTGAAGCACGTTATTGTACGTCCACCCTATTAACTGGCTTATTTCTGTGGCATTGGGCTGATCCTGGGCTGATCAGAATTAGCCCCAATGAGCCGCAAACTGAGGGGGCGTGGCGAGAGACGCATGTCAATCATTCTGAACCACAGAGACATTGAATTAAAATGGGCTGTGAAAAGTTAGCCCCGCAGAACAACCCCAGATGGTTTAGCACCAGTTTTTGCTGTAATTTTCACTAAATAAGACACATTATTTTTAAATTCTGTTTATTTTTAAGTTGTTATTTATAAATTGTTTATAATTATATAATTATATAATTATATAATGTTTAACCTGTGAATACCAGGTAGGGCTTAGCCCTACTAGCCCACTTATACCAGCCGTCCCTGATTATGAATATGGGAAAAAAGCTTGTATAAGTTGGTTTGGTGTATAAGTTGCAGGACTGACAAATCTATCCAAAAACTGTGACTTGTATGGCGAAAAATACGGTATCTCTGCTGCTGTAAAAATAGAAAAACTTTATGCTGCTAACCACATATCGGAACATGTTTTCTACCTCATGTACCAACTACACATGTACTAATCAACACGTGTGTAGTATGGCAAGCCGATAGACTATATGCCACGGGTGGCGGTGACGTACTTCCGTTAAAATACAACCCACGTCCGCCACTTCCGGGTCCCATCCACTGCCGTTGTTGTTAGCGTTAGCTC
This sequence comes from Garcialebias charrua, assembly GCA_038048925.1. Classification (NCBI taxonomy): domain Eukaryota; kingdom Metazoa; phylum Chordata; class Actinopteri; order Cyprinodontiformes; family Rivulidae; genus Garcialebias; species Garcialebias charrua. Next base: position 91,637 of record JBBPBX010001367.1, read on the forward strand.
CTAGTAGCAGACCATGACAACGACCCGAAACGGGAAGCGGCTGCGAGCTACTGGCACTACAAGCGAGTTCCGTTTTGTCCGCCCACCGGTGGGTACAGCTGTTCCGAGGGGGGGTTAGGGCGACGATGGATCGCGGCTATCCGTAGGGGAAACGTCACTATAGATTTATATGGATTTATATGTGTATAGAGTTATTATTGGTGTGTATGTAGATGTTTTATTAATTGTATTTAGTCATTTATGTTCGTGTCATTCCCGCCAACCAGAAGTGCGCCGCCCGGGTAATGAATGCGGAAGTGCTGAAACGGGAGTCCGTGGCATATAGTCTATTGTGTCATTAATGGCCTCTTTTGCCTCTTACATGACACAGCGGCATGCCATACCACTCGAGTGTCATCTAGCGGCTGAAAATGGTAGTGTTCAATATTTTCAGTCTGAATGAATGAAAAAAGTCATATCTCAGCCAAAAATTGTTTTTTTAAATATGGAATCCGTAAATAAGTTGCTGGCATGCAAATTATGTAAAAACCCGTGACTTATAGGCCGAAAAATACGATACATGCAGCACTTCAGAAAAGAAAACCGATTTTGCACCTGATTGAGGCTTAAACCAACAAACAAGCGTATTTATGCAGACGAGGCTGAAGGAGTCGCGTGTTTTTAAGCGTTCAGCTTTCATACCTTTTAACATTTTGGAAAGAAAAAAGACCTGTGAGAAATTGATGCGTTTTAATTAAAAACTAATTTATGATCAAAAAGAGCACCTTTGAGGCTTTAAGTGTGTTTTAGCTTAATTTTTACCGTAAACTTATTTGCATTTTTCCTGACCTGGGCTTGCTTCCAGTCTTAAATTATATTGATGCTACTGTTACTGAGAGCTTGACACGTACGCTCTTATTGGACTCGTATTCCTACAGTTTTATTTTCCAGATTGAATTTTTGTTTGAGTCACTTTACCTCCCACTCGGCGGGATGGATTAAAAACCTCCTCCCTGACAGCGGTGAGTAAAACGCTCCATCCAGATCAGGCAGGATTTGTCATCGTTTAATCTCACGCTGCCTTTTATAAAAAACCAGCCGCAGCATCGCTCGGTGGGCGAGGAGGTGAAGAGCGGTTTGTTGCGTTCACTGACCCTCGGGATTCTAGCAGCTTTGAAGTTTTTTTTTTTAGAAGTCTTTATTCATTTCATAACAAAAATAAAATACATAACATAACAATTAACATATCTGTAATTACAAAACATTGTAAATATAAAATGAAAGGCAGCAGATGAAGAAAAAATCTTATAAAATCTGCTTCTTATTTATCTAATAAACAATTCAAATAAACAAATTCAAAAAATTGTCAAAACAAGTAAATAACTCGAGCGATATTTCAAATATCTAACACTTTTCATGAAATACATTCATATATATATTTTTAGCATATGGATTTTTACCAGTTTCTTAAATACCGAGATTGATTTAGCTTCCTAACATCTAACTTCAAATCATTCCACATTCTAACTCCTTGAATTATGGTAGATCTTCCCTTCAAACTGGTTCTGAATTGCAGTTTAAGAAAAACATATTTCCCCTTAAGATTATAATTACTGGATCTTTTTACATAATTCATTTGGATATTAGAAGACAATGTATTATGATGAGCTCTATACATAAATGACAAGATGTTATAATCCACTAAATCAGGGAACTTCAAAAACTTCAATTCACAAAATGATATATTTGATGGATGACAATAATGTTTACCTTTTGATAATTAGTTACAACTCTCTTCTGCAATATAAAAATGGACTTTGTAATTGATTTACATGCTTTTCCCCAAACACTAACACAATACGTAGATTAAATGTGGCACAACAATTGTATTATACAAGTTGATGTTGGAGTAAATGAAACACTTTTCACTTTTGTTTCTCTCCTCAGACTCATCTGCCGAACATCAAAGTGCACGCGTACTTCGCTCCCGTCACTCCACCGCCCTCCGTTGGGGGCAGCCGTCAGAGGTTTTGCCGCTGCTGTGTCCTGCTATGATGTAAAGAGACACCCCCCCTCCCCCACTTGATTCTTTGATCCTGCAGCTCCTGGACCTCAAAAAATACTTCATGCTGGTCTGTTTTTTTTTTGTTTTTTTGGGGAGTTGCAGAGTGGAAGAGAACCAAACAGTCCAACAGGAACTTTGGCAACTTTTCCTAACACGTGGAAATGCAGACGCACGAATGTCAACACATTCCTGGTTTGTCTCCATTGGGACACATCAGTATTACGAAGAGGGTTCTGCAAAAAAAAAAAAACAATAATCTGTGGCGTCCATCACTGTTGGGGGATTTTGCCGTCCCTCAAATGAAGTAAAGAAGAGTTGCTCAAGTCAAACTCTTCAAATCTTTTTCTTTTTAAACAAAGCTCTCATTTAGCCTCACAGTTTTCTTGGTGTTAAGTCTCTGAAGAGCTACCCCTAGACAGGAACTACACCTGAGTAAGACCAGTGTTTTGCAAACTCTTCAGTTTAAAAAAAGGTTTGGGGGAGTGGGGGGTCAGCGACGCAGCCATTTAACTGCCAACACCCCCAAGCAAATAAAAACAGAGCAGCAGAAAGCCTTTATTCTGAAAAAAAAAAAATGCAGCTATTTGCACTTACAGTAAAACAACGAGACACTTTACAAAGACGTCTCGTGATTGACGGCTAACGGCACGTTGGATTCTCTCTGTTACAATCAGCAGCGTCAAGATACCGAAGAGAGAGACGTTCAGAAAAATATTTTTCTAAAAGACACCGCTGAAGACTCACACGTAGGGACTGGAGAAGATGCCAAATGTTGCAGGTCTAGTTTTTTTTTAAAGAATCCGTTGTAAATTCGTGAGAACCTGTGAAGCCAGTTGAACGCCGCGACGCGAGGCGGAGCAGAAACCGCCGGCGACGCTCGAGCACGCCGGCCGGAGCGTTCCGAGAGCTACAAGGAGCCGGCCCAGGATGAACCCGCTGGACTTTTTGTGGCGGCTCATGTACACGAGAAACTTTTTTCTCTTCTAAATGGCAGAATAAAACTCTGACGTGGCTGCATGACTTCGTGCTGTCGGGACAATGGAACGAAAAGGCCAACGGAAAACAATCAACTGCGTCTTCTTTCTGTTTGACTCCATGAAGTTGATCGTGTTTCTGCACGGATGACGGGCCTGATGAAGAGGAGCTGCGCACGCTGGACGTCGGGGAGTGGCGTCTGCAGCTCCGCCTCCTGCGAGGCCTTGCAGAAGACGGGGGGGGGCTCAGCTTTAAGGAGGAATTGACTGAATCTGGAGCGCACAACTCGAGCATGATGGGAAGGATCTTTACGGCCCGCGGCCGGCGGGTTTAAAGACTTCAGCTCAGCATCCGCTGGCATATTGAAGTCTTTCCCTTTGTCCTGCACTCGCGCCAGTTTTATTCTTTCAAATGTCTCACTTCCTGTTTTTTTTTTCTCGTTTCTTCGGGGTTTCGTTCTCGTTTTGCCGTGGTTTGGATTCTGTCCGCTTTGTGTTTGCAGTCGTGGGGTCAGCGTCTCCGAGTTGAGCTCTCTTCAGCCCTCGTTTCCACCCGTTTAGAGTTTATTGTTACTAAATGACCCGAGTGCAGCGGTGGCCCCCGTGAACTAAATGTTAAACGTGAGGAGGAATTCATGTGAATGTTATTGAATGTTTCCCTCCAGGAACAGGCGCTGTATGCGGCGTGCTCTGCTTCAACAGACACGCCTGTTTGCCCCTTCACATCTTTGGTTTATTTCTCTTCATGTCCTCACGATGTCCGTTTCAAAGCCAATGCCTCAAACTCGACGTAGATTATCGGCGGCTCTCGTTTAAAGGCGCTCTCTGCAAAGTTGTGAATGACCAGAAGAAGCCCTGAGGTAACAAACAATCGTTCTCACATCACTAGTTAATGTGTCCTTAAATTTTTTTAAAAATCAGCAAAATCCATCTCCACGTCTGCTCCGAGACTCTACGTTTGTCCGATTCGGCCAGGTATGTTTTCCTACACTAAACCACAAGCGGCCGAGTGTTCGTCAGTGACGTGACTCCGACTTCCACGTGGATTTTGGAGGATTTAGAGGAACATTTTGTCGCATTACCACCATTTCAGAACCGGTAAACTACTAAAGCAAGCACTTTCAAACTGCACCGTTGTTGCAAGATTAAGATGAAATTGTGTTTCTTATATTTTGCAACGAGTGCCTCTTAAAGTTCGTGCGACGAATGAAGCAAGACGTCAAATGATTTTTATTCTGTGGGCATTTTGACGGCCACAAGAGGTCTGTGAGTTACCGGTAATCCAGATTGAGCCACTTCCTGGTTTATTTGAAGGGGGGCTTCAGGAGGGATTAGCAACGCGTTAAGGGTTAAAAATAGACAAATGAAAAAAACATTTTGTATCAAGGTAAAAAAAAAAAAAAGTTTTTGGATTTCAACTATGTGCTGGAATGTATTATCTGCTTCTCCGGCACTTTTGCCACGTCAGCAAGTGAACAAGTAAAAGGTTGAATGAAAAAAACCTGCTCCTAAAAGTTTCATCTGTAGAAAACGCCCGTCAGTCGTCATTTCATGGTTTAAAACAACAAACACTACAGCCTCCACGCGGTGACAACACCAGCTCTGTTCCTCCTGACAGGATCAAACTGTGGTTCCTATAGTAAAAAAGGCTTCTCACCGGTTTACACGGTCCTGGATCAGTTTTCTGTTTTGTCCCAAACACTGGAGTAAAGTTTGAATAGAGGGCTGAAGATAAATCTGTCTGTTGGTGGTAGATTTGGCACCTGAGAAATTTTAAACCGTTCTGAAAGTGACTGTAGTTCATGAAATTACTGTAAATCTTTTCCTCTTTTTTTTATAATTAACCGATATAAATGAATATGTATGAATAAATATATGCTTATATTATTATGGCTTGTCAGTTTTTTCCTGTCTGGTTGATGCTGATCCAGCAGTAGATGGCAGCAAAATGTCAGGCGTACCAATTCTTCCATGGCTGCAGCTCCTGATCAGCTCTGGAGCTGGAAGTGTTCAGTTCACTTCATACACTTTAAGGACCAAATACAGATTTTCATTTAATATGTTGCTTTTACATGAAGTTTGAGTCATCCAGTCTTCACAGGAAGTGCATTATAACTGTATTTTCTTTGCAACTGAAGTGAATCTGGGTATTTTAAAAGGCAAACGCACCAATGTTAGGCCCATCGAGGCAAAATTCAAGTATTGATACCGTGCAGTCGCCAGGAAAACGTCCATCCTCGTTCACTTCTAGAGTTTTATTTAAACTGACGTGTAATGAAAATGACCTGATCTTTACGATGTTCTGAAACGATTCAAATCTCACCTCCAGTTTACGAGAAACGGTCAACCGATTCTAACGTGTCATCATTTACTAAACGGAAACATGCGGCTCACGGGCCAAATCAGGCCCACAGGTGAGCTCAGTTCTGCCGTTTTTAAATAAAACTAGATTTTAAACCATAAAACAAACTTATTTAATGACAATTTATTATTTATTTTTAAGTAACTTTATGTTGTTGGTTGAAACATAAGTGTCAAATGTAAATGAGGGCTGCGTCCAAACCAAACCTCTAAAACTTGCCTACTCATGAGTCTCTCTTGTAAATGAGTCCCCGAGCCTCAATGGGATTAACCTGTTTAAATAAAGGTTGAATGAATGTGGGGTGGGGGAGACAATAAAAAATCAACAGCATTTCAGTCTCATCAAGATTCTGAACTCTTACTGGAGCATTGAAACACCTTTATGTTTTATTTATTTATTTCCAGTCTTTCTGTTGTAGGTTTGCTGCTGCGTTTGAGGTCATTGTCTCTTTGCATCCCGACCCAGTTTGGTTCGAGGTTCTGCTGTCAGACAGATGGCCTCACATTTGACCACATAAATTTGGTCTTGTTCGATAATTGTTGCATTGCAGATTAATTGTCAACATTGTTGTTGATTATCCTCTTGCACATACTTTTAAAAAGGTATTTTCTAAGACAAAAAAATGCCTATAGCCAATCTGTCCCAACGATTTGTGAAATATTTTGCTAACAGCCAATGCGAGTTTTAAACAAGGATGTATTCACAGACATTCAGCTTTAACAACACACCATTTTAGCTTAAAATATATGAAGTTGTCCGAGTTGTAGCTACTTTCATGTTTTCGAAGTTCAGCTGGCTGTGGCGGCCATCTTGAATTGGATTGGCACCAGTTGTTGTTACGTTGCATTTTTACATCCAGAGATTGTTGTGGGGGTTTCCTCCATGGGCTGCCACCTTACCGTGGTGGAGGGGTTTGTGTCCCAATGATCCTAGGAGCTATGCTGTCAGGGGCTTCATGCCCATAGTAGGGTCACCCGAGGCAGACAGGTCTTAGGTGAGGGACCAGACAAAGTGCAGCCCAAAGACCCCCTATGATGAGTCAAATAAATGGACTAAGTTTTCCCTCGCCCGGACGCAGGTCACCGGGGCCCCACTCTGGAGCCAGGCCCGGAGGTGGGGCACGCTGGCGAGCGCCTGGTGGCCGGGCTTTTACCCATGGAGCCCGGCCGGGCACAGCCCGAAGAGGAGACGTGGGTCCCCCTTCCCATGGGCTCACCACCTGTGGGAGGGGCCAAAGGGGTCGGGTGCAATGTGAGATGGGTGGTGGCCGAGGGCGGGGACCCTGGCGGTCTGATCCTCGGCTACAGAAGCTGGCCATTGGGACATGGAATGTCACCTCTCTGGTGGGGAAGGAGCCTGAGCTAGTGTGTGAGGTTGAGAGGTTCCGACTAGAAATAGTCGGACTCACCTCAACGCATGGCTCTGGCTCTGGAACCAGTTTCCTTGAGAGGGGTTGGACACTCTTCCACTCTGGAGTTGCCCCTGGTGAGAGGCGCCGAGCAGGAGTGGGCATACTTGTTGCCCCCCATCTTGGTGCCTGTACGTTGGGGTTCACCCCGGTGAACGAGAGGGTAGCCTCCCTTCGCCTACGTGTGGGGGGACGGGCTCTGACTGTTGTTTGTGCCTATGCGCCAAACGGCAGCGCAGATTACCCACCCTTTTTGGAGTCCTTGGAGGGGGTATTGGAGAGTGCGCCTCCTGGGGACTCCCTTGTTCTACTGGGGGACTTCAACGCTCACGTGGGCAATGACAGTGAGACCTGGAGGGGTGTGGTTGGGAGGAACGGCCCCCCTGATCTGAACCAGAGTGGTGTTCTGTTATTGGACTTCTGTGCTCGTCATGGATTGTCCATAACGAACACCATGTTCAGGCATAAGGGTGTACATATGTGCTCTTGGCACCAGGACACCCTAGGTCGCAGTTCGATGATCGACTTTGTTGTCGTCTCATCTGATCTGCGGCCGCATGTCTTGGACACTCGGGTGAAGAGAGGGGCGGAGCTGTCAACTGACCACTACCTGGTGGTGAGTTGGCTCCGATGGTGGGGGAGGATGCCGGTCAGACCTGGCAGACCCAAACGTATTGTGAGGGTCTGCTGGGAACGTCTGGCAGAGTCTCCCGTAAGACGGAGCTTTAACTCCCACCTCCGGGAGAGCTTTGAACACGTTCCGAGGGAGGCGGGGGACATGGAGTCCGAGTGGGCCGTGTTCCGCGCCTCTATTGTCGAGGCAGCTTATCGGAGCTGTGGCCGCAAGGTTGTTGGTGCCTGTCGTGGTGGCAACCCTCGAACCCGGTGGTGGACACCGGCAGTGAGGGATGCTGTCAGGCTGAAGAAGGAGTCCTATTGGGCCTTTTTGGCTTGTGGGACCCCGGAAGCAGCAGATAGGTACCGGCAGTCCAAGCGGCATGCGGCTCGGGTGGTTGCTGAGGCAAAAACTCGGGCGTGGGAGGAGTTCGGAGAGGCCATGGAGAATGACTTCCGTACGGCTTCGAGGCGATTCTGGTCCACCATCCGGCGTCTCAGGGGGGGAAAGCGGTACGCGACCAACACCATTTATGGTGGGGATGGCGTGCTGTTGACCTCAACTCGGGATGTTGTGAGTCGGTGGGCGGAATACTTCGAAGACCTCCTCAATCCTACTGGCACGTCTTCCACTGAGGAAGCGGAGCCTGGGGACTTTGGGTCGGGCTCTCCAATCTCTGGTGCTGAGGTCGCCGAGGTGGTTAAAAAGCTCCGCGGTGGCAGGGCTCCGGGGGTGGATGAGATTCGTCCTGAGTTCCTTAGGGCTCTGGATGTTGTGGGGTTGTGTTGGCTTACGCGACTCTGCAATATCGCGTGGACATCGGGGGCAGTTCCCTTGGATTGGCAGACTGGGGTGGTGGTTCCCCTATTCAAAAAGGGGGACCGTAGGGTGTGTTCCAACTATAGGGGGATCACACTCTTAAGCCTCCCTGGTAAGGTCTATTCAGGGGTTCTGGAGAGGAGGGTCCGTCGGATAGTCGAACCTCGGATTCAGGAGGAGCAGTGTGGTTTTCGTCCTGGTCGTGGAACACTAGACCAGCTCTACACCCTCAACAGGGTCCTGGAGGGTGCGTGGGAGTTTGCCCAACCAGTTTACATGTGCTTTGTGGACTTGGAAAAGGCATTCGACCGCGTCCCTCGGGGGGTTCTGTGGGGGGTACTCCGGGAGTATGGGGTACCAGGCCCATTGATATGGGCTGTTAGGTCCCTGTACGACCGGTGTCAGAGCTTGGTCCGCATTGCCGGCAGTAAGTCAGGCTCGTTTCCGGTGAGAGTTGGACTCCGCCAAGGTTGCCCTTTGTCACCGATTCTGTTCATAACTTTTATGGACAGAATTTCTAGGCGCAGCCAAGGTGTTGAGAGGATCCGTTTTGGTGGCCTTAGAATCGCTTCTCTGTTTTTTGCAGATGATGTGGTCCTATTGGCTTCATCAGCTCGTGATCTACAGCTTTCGCTGGAGCGGTTTGCAGCTGAATGTGATGCGGCCGGGATGAGGATCAGTTCCTCCAAATCCGAGGCCATGGTCTTGAGCCGGAAAAGGGTAGCGTGCCCTCTCCGGGTCGGGGAGGAGGTCCTTACCCAAGTGGAGGAGTTTAAGTATCTCGGGATCTTGTTCACGAATGAGGGAAAACTGGAGCGTGAGATCGATAGGCGGATAGGTGCAGCGTCCGCAGTGAAGCGGGCGCTGTACCGGTCTGTCGTGGTGAAGAGAGAGCTGAGTCAAAAGGCAAAGCTCTCAATTTACCGATCGATCTACGTTCCCACCCTCATCTATGGTCATGAGCTTTGGGTTATGACCGAAAGAACAAGATCTCGGATACAAGCGGCTGAAATGAGTTTTCTCCGCAGGGTGGCTGGACTCTCCCTTAGAGATAGGGTGAGAAGCTCAGTCATCCGGGAGGGACTCGGAGTAGAGCCGCTGCTTCTCCACATCGAGAGGAGCCAGTTGAGGTGGCTCGGGCATCTGGTTAGGATGCCTCCTGGACGCCTCCCTGGTGAGGTGTTCCGGGCATGTCCCACCGGGAGGAGACCCAGAGGAAGACCCAGGATACGCTGGAGGGACTATGTTTCTCGGCTGGCCTGGGAACGCCTTGGGATTCCCCCAGAGGAGCTGCTCCAAGTGGCTGGGGAGAGGGAAGTCTGGGCCTCCCTACTTAGGCTGCTACCCCCGCGACCCGACCCCGGATAAGCGGAAGAAAATGGATGGATGGATGGATGGATGGATGGATGTTCTGTCTGCTGATCTTCAATCCCTGACTGCTGTCAATCATTTATCTGCTAATGACTCTATGGATTACTATAACCAATCTCTCCAGGAGCTTCGGGACCCACATGCTCCCTTGAAAACAAGACTGGTGTCTTTCTCCCGTTCAGCCCCCTGGTACACTGGTGAGCTGCGCAAGATGAAGGCAACTGGCCGTGCTATTGAGAGATGTGTAAAATCATCTGGTCTCTCTGTACATAAGCAGGCATACAAAGAACATCAGAAAGCCTACGCCTATGTCTTAAAGAAGCACGCTCAAAATATTATTCCAACATCATCAACAACTGCCCTGGAAACTCTAAACAGCTTTTCTCCACAATATCTCATCTGTTTAATCCCATTAAACAAACTCATGAGGACTCTATTCAAAAATGCAACCTGTTCCTTTCATTCTTTAAAAACAAAGTTGACTCTATCAGATCTCAGCTCCACAGCCTCCCTGATCTTCGTTTGCCATCTACCCGTCTGCATTCTTGATCCCTGAGCAGCTTTGATGAAGTTGTTCAGAGTGAGGTGGAGACCATCATGAAGAAAATGAAGCCTTCATCCTGTGTCCTGGATCCCTTTCCCTCGTCTCTCATAAAATCCAATCACATCGCAATAAGCCCATTAATCACACAAATAATAAATAAGTCTCTACAATCTGGTCATGTTCCACTGCCTCTAAAAACTGCCATCATCAAGCCTCTTCTGAAAAAATCTAATTTGGATCCCGACATTCTTTCTAATTATCGCCCAATCTCCCACCTCCCATTTCTGTCTAAAATGCTAGAAAAAGCAGTTGCTGCTCAGCTGCAGGTCCACCTACAACAACACTCCCTGTATGAGAAGTTTCAGTCTGGCTTCCGAGCAGCTCACAGTACTGAGACTGCATTGCTGAGAGTTACCAAGGATGTCCTCATGTGTGCTGACACTGGTTCTCCCTCCATCCTTGTCCTCCTTGACATCACTGCAGCTTTCAACATGGTGGACCATAGTATCCTCCTCCACCGTCTTCGTGTGGAGGTCGGTCTCTGTGACACTGTCCTGGACTGGTTCAAATCTTTCCTCTCCAGTAGGCTGGAATGTGTTAGTCTTGGCAATACCATGTCCCAGACAGTCTGTGTCTCCTATGGTGTCTCTCAGGGGTCAGTTCTGGGGCCCCTGCTGTTTTCCCTCTACATGCTGCCTTTGGGTCAAATTATTAATCAGTTCAACATTTCTTTTCACTGTTATGCCGACGATACACAGCTTTACATCAGGACTGGAGCATCATCATCATCCCCATTGTCATCTCCATCTTCACTCACTGCCCTCTCTACCTGCCTGGAGGAAATAAGGGCATGGATGAATCAGAACTTTCTTCAATTAAACTGCTCCAAGACTGAGGCCATACTGATTGGCACCCCTCACCAGGTACAAACATCAACTATAACAACAATTTCCTTTTCTGGACAAGACATCCCCCTCTCCACCTCTGTTACAAATCTTGGAATAAAAATTGACTCTCATCTTACATTTGAAAATCACATTAAGCATCTGTTTAAAACTTGCTTGTTCCATCTTCGAAACATCTCCAAACTTTGCCCATCTCTAACTTTTTCTGATGCTGAAAAACTCGTTCATGCCTTTGTCTCCTCCAGGCTCGACTAATGCAACTCCCTGTTTATTGGAATCACTGGCAAAAACCTTCAGAAGCTTCAATATATTCAAAACGGTGTAACAAGGATTTTATTGAGAGCTCATAAATTTGAACATATTACACCCATTCTCCATAACCTCTATTGGCTTCCTGTCACCTACAGAATTCAGTACAAAACTGCTCTCATTACACACCAATGCTTACACGGAACTTCACCAGATTATCTAAAGGACATTCTTGCACCATATTCATCCACCCGGTCTCTTCGATCACAGAACAGTAATCTCCTTCACATTCCACAAACCAAATTAAGGACCATGGGAGACTGGGCATTCTGTGTGGCTGCCTCCCGCCTATGGAACTCCCTCCCTGACTACCTGAGATCTCCACAGTCACTGGTTGACTTTAAACAAGGCTTGAAGACCTTTCATTTTAAGCGAGCCTACTCTACCTCCACATGATTTTACCTTTGATCTTAGTTGATATTATCATTGATTTTACTTGACTTTATCACTTGTTTTATTTGATCTTTGATATTTGTTGCACTTTGTAGCACTTTGAGATTTTTGTTAATGAAAAGTGTGTTGTAAATTAAATTCATTATTATTATTATTATTACGGACTGACCAGTCAACCGTAGGCTGATGGACAAACCCTGTCATGTGGCTCAGTCCGCCAAACAGTTGTGGATAGTGGTCGGGCCAGGAGGTGGCGACCTGCTGGACATGCTGGCCCTTAGCATCACTCATCGCAAAGCCCAGGGCGAGGAACAAATCTAGGCCCATAATGTTAGCTTCCTTCCAGGTGATACAGAACTTAGCGTTAGGCATAAATTGCTGATCCTATTGGACAGGGAGGCGGACCACACCCAGAGTGTTGATGGTAGAGTGACCGTAGCCCAGCAGGGGTATAGTGGCTGCTTCCATGTGCGTGCGGCTGAAAAAACAGTCATATGTGCATTTGTTCAAAATTGACACTTTGGCCCCTGTGTCCACGAGGAGCGGGATGTGAGCTACGCCCATGCGACATGTGCAAAGCTTGAATGATAGCTTCAGAGTCCGTACATTGTTAATGGGAACCACAGTAGTATCCTGGCGAGCTGAAAAGGAGCGACAGCAGCGTGCAAAATTATTCAATTTGTTGCATTTATGACAAAGTTTTCCATGGGCAGGACATGACTGGTCTCTAGTTGCAGGGTTAGTAGAGCCACAGTTACCACAGCTCTTGGCCCCACTCC
>JBBPBX010001368.1:0-10755 GCA_038048925.1 Garcialebias charrua
ATTCATTAAAGCGCCAGTTTACACCAAAAGGCCGTGTCCGTGTATCGTCAGTTGGAAAACCGTTGTGCAACCATCCTCTCTGCTAATAAAGAATCCGTGCCGGTGTTTCGTCAGTTGGAAGCAGCCACAGTGAAAACTCAACCGCCACCGTGCCCGGCAAGAAGGAAAGGACGTCTACAGCTGAGGGATGGTACTGCAGTGGTGCAAACACAAGGGGGCGCCACTGTCTAAGCTCAACGCTCACAAGCAACCAAGCCCAGTGAAAGTAATTGATTAAAGTGGAAATTAACAAAGGACAGTGTTGAAATATAATAAGTGACTAAGTTAAAAGTTAAGTTCAGAGCCACAATAGGTCTCTATAACAACTTTGTCAAAGAATAATTAATTTCTACTGAAATTCAAAGTAATGTATTGTTGTTTAAGAAAATAATTTGTTTTGCTTAAAATCAAACTAAGTGTGAAATTTACAAAGTTCCTGAAGTTGAAGCACTAAGAGTGACGCTCATTACAGTTAAAGTGTATAAGTAACAGTACTCACAAGGTAATAGTCAAGTTTTAAGTTACAAGTTTGAAGGATTATTGTAATTTGAATTTAGGACTTTGAGTGAAATCTATCCAGACTTACAAGATGACTGACAAGGATCATAAGGAGCAAATCCCAGAAGCACAGACTGTTCGTAGAAGTGAAAGAATAAGAACATTAAGCGAAAAGGGTAAAGAACTTCAAGAGGAAAAAGTCAAGAGCCTTCAAAACAAATATGTAGTCGCCTTTGAAAGATGGAAATGTGAAGTAAAACTGATCAAAGCAACACTAAGTAGGAAAGCTTCTGACAGTGAATTAAAGGAGTTGATTAAAGACTTAAACGCCACCTGCACAAACGTTCAAACCATCTACGAACAAATACGACAAATACAACCTCCTGATGCAGACACAAGGCGTAAAGTTGATGCATGTACTTCACTTTCAACATACATTGTCAAAAGAGCTGAAAAACAGCTACAGGGAGACTTCGTAGAAAGCGAAGAAGATCCGTGGCCAGATGTAGGATCATGCTTAGGATCTGAAAGCACTACGTCAAGGTCAAGATCACAAAGGTCTAAAGGTTCATTCCAATCATGCTCACAATTAAGCAAGAGACTGGAAGCAGAGGCAGAGGCAGCTGCATCCAAAGAAGTATTAGCAGTAATGGAGGAGCAAGAAAAGGAAGCAGCTGAACTACAAAGGTTAGAACGTCAGAAGTTCAAAAGACAGCTAGAAGAAAAGCAAGCCGAGCTCGAAAGACAACAAGTAATTGACCAGCAGAATCTAGAAGAACAGGAACTAATAGAAGAAAACGCAGAAAGATTGCACGCTTGGAAGAAATTAAAAAACTGAATGCAGCAAAGGCTCGAGCAAAGGTTTATGATGAAGGTGAAAGTATTTCTGAAGGTCGGAGTTTACTACGCAGTATTAAAACAGAAAGTGAAATTCAAGCAATTCCTACCGTAACACACGTTCTCTTTCAAGCTCCAAGTTTGACCCAAGTCCACAATGCTACAAGCCTTAGATCTACACCATTCATCCCACAAGTCACACAAGCTCCTTTTAGATCTGTGCTGCATCCTACACTCCTAAACCAAGCTCAACCAGATCTTGGTGAACAACCTCAGGTCACCACAATCCAAACACTTAAAGTATCGAGCCCACCATTCATCCCACAAGTCACACAAGCTCCCTTTGGATCTGTGCTGCACATCCCCACAGTCCTAAACCAAGCTCAGCCAGATCCTGGTGAACAACCTGAGGCCCCCACAAACCCAACATTCCAAGCATCAAGCTCACCATTCATCCCTCCAGCCGCACAAGCCTCATCTGTTGCAATTCAACAACAGCTAAATTATGAGCTGGTTACCATACTAGCAGAAGCAATAAATGCTAATCGCCTTCCAACTCCAGAACCTGCATTGTTCACTGGCGACCCTTTAAAGTTTAAAGACTGGCAGTTGTCATTTGAAATCCTGATCGAAAGAAAAAACATTCCCAAGAACGAGAAACTTTATTATCTCAGAAAGTACCTTGGTGGACCGGCAAAGAGAGCAATTGAAGGCCTTCTCCTAGTGGGCACAGACGAAGCATACGATTCAGCTTGGAAGGTGCTAGAAAAGCGTTTTGGAAGTCCATTCACCATAGGAAAATGTTTCAGAGACAAACTTAATAATTGGCCTAAAATAAACTCCAAAGATGGAAGTGAGTTGAGAGAGTTTGCTGACTTCCTTAAGACTTGTGAAGCTGCAATGTCACATATAACAGCATTAGAAGTTCTCAATGACTGTATGGAAATTCAGAAACTTTTGCTAAAACTTCCAGAGTGGCTGACTACAAGATGGAGCCGGACAGCTATGGAAATAACAAAAAGGGCTGGCGATGAAAGGTACCCATCCTTTCACATGTTTGTAGATTTTATATCCCTTGAAGCTGACATAGCTTGTGACCCCATTGCCTCAGTACAAGCTCTGAAAGATTTGGAAATGAGTGAACGCAAACACTCAAGAAGCCAAGTCATTCAAGCAAGAACATTAACAACAGACTCAAGCCACACATGTACTATAACATGTCTTTTCTGCAAAGAAAACAGTCACACACTCGATGAATGTTTAAAATTCACAGAAAACCCTGTTCAAGACCGTATCAAGTTTGTACAAGCAGAAAGGCTGTGTTTTGGATGTTTAAAGAGAGGACATCGTTCGAAGGAGTGTGATGTCAGGAGCACATGTGAAAAATGTAAAAGAAAACATCCTACATGTTTACATGATGACAAGTTCGTTGAACGTAAAAAGGTAATATCTACAACGAGCGATAACACTCAAGACGAAGAAGAAGCCGACACTAAAGAAGAAGCTGAACCAGCGGTCTCTAATAGAGTAACCCGATCAAGTTCAGGCACATTAACATCCTCTATAGTACCTGTCTGGGTTTCATCAAAAATTCACCCAAACAAAGAAGTTTTAGTATATGCCCTCCTTGACTCACAGAGTGATACATCTTTCATCTTGGATGAAGTAGCTCAAGATCTTGATACGGATAAAGGTAAAGTCAATCTGCGACTGTCGACTATGTCCACCAAGTCAACAGTAATACTATGTGACAAGCTAGTTAACCTTCAAGTTAGAGGATATGAACATGAAAGAAGAATCACATTGCCTCCAGTCTATACAAGAGAGTTTATCCCTGTCAACAGATCACATATTCCAACGTCTGAAACCGCCCTAAAGTGGCCTCACCTTGAAAGGCTGGCAAATAAGCTACCTCCTTTGCTAGAATGCAAAGTTGGTCTACTTATCGGCTATAACTGTCAACAAGCCCTCCTGCCACGCAAAGTTCTCGCAGGCAAAGAGAACCAACCTTACGCACAGTTAACCGATCTCGGTTGGAGCATAGTTGGCGGCTTGCCTCAAGTTCAAGATCATAAAGACGTCATCAGCACAAGTCACAGAGTCATTGTTCGTGAAGAAACCCCTGTGCCACAATCAGCAGTTGAACCCAAACATGTTCATTTTGTATGTAACACACAAGTAAAGGAAGTTAGCCCAATTGATGGGATAAAGACTTTAGAACCTGATTTTCGTAAGCACAGAACAGACAACCACCCAGTCTCACGGGACGACAGGTTCAGGTCAAAGGTGACCAAAGGCAAAAAACGAAAGAAAAATGGGCACTACAAACTCCCATTACCACCCAAAACAGAAAATCCAGCTGATCAGACCTCAAAGAGTTTAAACGCTACTCAACTAAAGGAATCAAACCGTTTGAAGAACCCTTATCTCCTTTGGGAACAAGATATTCCAGTCAAAGAGGAAATAGTAAGAGAAGCTGAAGAAACAGATTTTCAACTAAGTAAAGGTCATACACACAGAGTGCTGTCAAAGGAAGTGAATCCAGTTCTAGAGCGTTTAAAGAAGTTCTCTGATTGGTCGAGAGCTGTAAAGGCTATTGCTAGACTCAAGCGATTCATCAAAGAGTTTAAAGGTGTTCAACAAAGAACAAACAAACCAACAGATCTTGAAGAGAGAAGAGACACAAAAATGTTCATTTTCAAGCTAGTGCAAGGAGAAGCTTTCGTTAAGGATACAGAAAGGCCACAAACCTCCAAAGACGACAGAAATGCCACAGAAAGTTTCACGAAACCTGCAAGTGAACGACATTGTGATTCTACAGGATGATAATGCTCCAAGATGTAAATGGAAACTAGCTTTAGTAACAGAGACTTTAGAAAGTCTAGACGGCAAGGTTCGAAAAGTGAAAGTAAAGACTAGTGAAACTACATTCGACAAAGGAAAACCACTGACAAGGTTAATATACCTAGAAAGACCTATTCACAAGGTAGTGACCTTACTTGAGACTGACACACACAGTAAATAGAATAAGATTGACACTCTTTTAAAAAATCCCATTGAGAACCAATTGGTGATTTTGGTGGGAGTGTAAGTGTCACTGAAATGATTTATGTATTAAAAGAAGAATTAATATTTGTTGTTCAGTAGTTAGAATATTTTGGTTTTGGTTTGTTTAGTTTATGCTTTGAAAGTGTGATATTTGTGCAGGATGCATTTGTTCTGTTGTGAGGGTTTGTTCTGTTAGTGCCGTTGTCACAAGATCTGTGTGAACGAAGGGGAGGGGCTAGATTTTCTGTGCTCCACACACATGAGCGGTTGCCTAGAGACGACAGACGCGCAGCAGCCTTGGTGGTTCACTGACTGAAGAATGTATAAGACTGAAGAATGTATAGGATTGAAGAATGTATATGACTGAAGGTATTTATAACTGTTGTAAATATTGTACATCTTTCAGTCATGATGTTCTAATATTTTATGTTTATTTAGAATGTACTGTATAGGACAAGAAAAGTTTGCCTAGGACTTCTTTAGCGACGAGCGGCCACGAGGTATTTTTTGTTAAAGCATGTTTTACTGTTTCACTGTTTTTACTGTTTTACTGTTTTTACTGATTTACTGTTTTACATTTTATTTTGTACTGTCTGTCTTATTTCTGTAGTTTTCACGGCATTCATTAAAGCGCCAGTTTACACCAAAAGGCCGTGTCCGTGTACATAGGCGTAATTTACACGGGGGTTAGGGGGGTTTTGACCCCCCCAATAATTTGATCCGGTCATTTAACCCCCCCAATAAAATGAAATCATTTCGTCATTATACATATCTTACATCAATAATTGATTTTCTTTATTCATTCAAATTTTTTAGTAAAATTGCTGCATGTTTTTAACAAACTCCCTGAGGACTGACCCCCTCCCATGCAAATAATTTGGTATCACCCATCTCACCGGCTACAGGAAGTCACGTGAGTCACGGAGCTGCTCATGAAGTTGCCCAGAAGTTTCTACATGCATGTGTTCGAAAAAGGCCTCCTTTGGTCGGACTGACTCTGTCGCTGCCCGCCCCTTGCTATGGATGTAGCTGCTATTAGCTGTGAGGTTCGCTGTTTTTGTTTGCAAGATACCACTCATAAACCACACCGCGGATTTTTAAATCAAGCTGATTTCACATTTGGTTCAGCTCAGGAGCCCATCTGCTGTAGTGAGGTAAGAAATATATTTTTTAAGCGTTTATTTAACTAAATTTAAAGAAACAAAGCTCCGGTTTGACCCGCCTGGCGCCTGCATAAAATTCAGCGAACTTTTTTTTTTTTAAATCCAGCTGATTTGAACATTTCGTCAAACTCAGGAGTACGTCTACTATCACCCATAAGTCAGCGAAGAAATACTGTATATTTTTAAGCGTTTATTTAGCTAAATTTAAAGAAAGAAAGCGTCCGGTTTGACCCGCCTGGCGCCTGCATAAAAATCAGCGAACTTTTTTTTTTAAATCCAGCCGATTTGAACATTTAGTTAAACTCAAGAACACGTCTTCTATAAAGTCAGCTTAGTAATATATTTTTTCTCGCAAAGAAATAATTGTTTTTACCGTGTTTCTTTGTGAAGTTCTTCGTACTAGCTGGGTCCTGTCGCCGCCATCTTGATCAGGACAAAGCTGACGCGTCGCGTGGAGATGACGCGTATACAGCAAGAGAAATTGAATATGATGTCCCATTAAGTAAAGCAGAAATAAAAATAATTGTTAAAGATAAAATAAATGATATGTGGCAGGAGAGGTGGGATTTAGAGGAAAGAGGAAGACATTTACATAACATACAGAAGGAGGTACTCCTAAGTGACGATAGTAGTTTAATGTCTAGGAGAGAGGAAGTATGGATTAAGTTGAGGATTAATAATAATAATAATAATAATAAATTCAATTTATACCGCACTTTTCATTAATAAAAATCTCAAAGTGCTTGGGCACACTACATTAAATAGTGGTCTAAAGATAATAGGAAAACATCCATCAGGTGACTGCTCTAATTGTGGGGTACTGGAAGGAGTGGAACATGTGTTGATTTATTGTAAGAAATATAATAAAGAGAGGAAGGCACTGGAAAGGGTAATGGGGAGTTCGGTGACAATGGTTACTTTATTGAAGAAAAATCAGTCACAGGTTATAACTAAAGCATTTGTTAAATATTTGAAAGTTACAAAATTAGCTGAAAGGATTTAATTTTATTTTAATTAATTAATTAATTTATTTATTTTTTGTTGAAAGTAGACTCTTGAATTACATCTCCGTCCAGTTGATGGCGGTAATG
Source organism: Garcialebias charrua (assembly GCA_038048925.1). Lineage (NCBI taxonomy): Eukaryota > Metazoa > Chordata > Actinopteri > Cyprinodontiformes > Rivulidae > Garcialebias > Garcialebias charrua. The sequence goes on from JBBPBX010001368.1 coordinate 6,677, forward strand.
CACTGAGTTTGTAAACTGCCAGTAAACACCATCGAAGAAGAAGAAGAAGAGATGACGCGTATTAAACACTGAAGCGTATAGTGTACAATTTTTTCGTGTTTATTGTTAATCACAACCCCCCCAATGTTAGACCTAAAGTTACGCCCCTGTCCGTGTATCGTCAGTTGGAAAACCGTTGTGCAACCATCCTCTCTGCTAATAAAGAATCCGTGCCGGTGTTTCGTCAGTTGGAAGCAGCCACAAATATAATCATCATCGTCAGAAGGTCATTTTTGAAGGACATACAATAAAGATGAAGCATTTATTTATTTATTTAATTAATTAATTAATTATTTTTTTATTTTTTATTTTTTTATTTTTACACAAAACGGCAATAGTTTTGCACAAAATTGCTGTGGAAGATGATCTGACAAAGTCTGTGACAGCTAGTGGCACCTTGTGGTCTGTGGAAGACAGTTCCGGTGGCACCCTGTGGCAACCTTCGTGGCACTTTGAGATTCGGTGGCCGTGGCAACCTTCGCGGCCGTGGCAGCCTTCGTGGCAGTCTTCGCGGCAGGTGGCCGTGGCAGCCCCGGTGGCCGCGGCAGCCCCGGTGGCCGCGGCAGCCTTCGCGGCACTCTTCGCGGCACTTCCGGTGGCAGTCGCGGCACTTCCGGTGGCAGGTCGCGGCAGCTGCCACTGCCACGAATTGCGCTCGGCCCTGCTGCATTTTAAGTTAACCGCAGTAAACACATTGAAGTAAAAGTTGTCCGTCTGGAAAAAAGGGACCTAACAAAGGAGGCAGGTTTAATGTTACCTGTCCACTTTTTAGTGATTCAACGGACCAACTTCCCTCTCTCAACATTTGTTACTTTCAAACTAACAAATCAAAAAGCTGCAACGTGAATACTTGTAACTCAACACATTATAGAAATGTAGTGTAGTAGAAAGTACAAATACTTCATGTAAAATGTAGTGCAGTAAAAGTACCCACATTTAATTCTACTTATAAGTACAGATAGGCCTACATAAAAAATGTACTTAAGTACAGTAACAAAGTAATTGTACTTAGTTACATCCCACCCCTGGAATCAAGCATGCTCACACAGGTGTTTAGATTGAGGTGTTTATCAGATACACACTCAGTTGGGTTGTGTGGCCACCAGATATCTTGCATCTAATGACCCAAGAAGAAGACACGCCCCATTCTCTGCACAAACACGTGACGTGTAGATCGGACCAGAGCTCGGACTGGTTCCAGACTGGTTTCCATAGGTTTCATTTATCAGGAAGTGAAACTTGCACAGAGAGGTGAAATGGCGCAGGAAGGAGTTCAGCTGGACAGAGAAAGTTTCTCTTGCTCCATCTGTCTGGATCTACTGAAGGATCCGGTGACTATTCCCTGTGGACACAGCTACTGCATGAAGTGTATTGAAGACTTCTGGGATGGAGAGGATCAGAAGAAGATCCACAGCTGCCCTCAGTGCAGGAAGACCTTCACACCGAGGCCTGCTCCTGCTGATCACAGCTGTGCTGGACCTGAACATGTGGCCTGTGATGTCTGCACTGGAAGAAAACTAAAAGCCATCAAGTCCTGTTTGACGTGTTTGGTCTCTTACTGTGAGGAACACGTGCAGCCTCATTATGATGTAGCTCAGCTAAAGAAACATCAGCTGGTGGAGCCCTCCAAGAGGCTCCATGAGAACATCTGCTCTCAACACGATGAGGTGATGAAGATGTTCTGTCGCACTGATCAGCAGATCATCTGTTATGTCTGCACGGTGGATGAACATGAAGGCCATGACGTCGTCTCAGCTGCAGCTGAAAGGAGAGAGAAGCAGGTGAGGAGAGAGACCTTTTTTTTTTATTGAATAAAAAAAAAAAAACAATACAACAAGGCATACAATACTACGGAGCCCCCCAGGGGACATGGGGAAAAAAAAATTATTTGCGTGCGCACGCAAAACTATTGCGAGGTAACGCAAAACCTTTTTCGTGGGAACGCAAAAGGTTTTGTGTACAGACACCATGGGCGTAGCCAGAATGTTATGAGGGGCGGTTCCTTTAAAAGGAATGTGGACCTTCTGAAGTAAACATGCCACGATAGCTCAACTAGTAACGCATCGGATTGCCACTCCAAACCTCACGGGTTCGATTCCCACTTGGGACATTTTTTTTTTTTGATTATTTATTCATTCCAGATTAAGAAAACAAAAAAACTATTTACAAAACAACAATAAAAACTTTCAATTATATAATCATTCCTCTTTCTTATTTTGCTTAATGGTTTTTAACTCATCCCTGAAATTCTGACACAGAATCACAGGGTATCCGCGGGGTTGTAAAAGGTATTAAAAGGTAGTAAATGAAATTAACACAAATTAAGGCCATTAAAAAGTATTAAAAAGTAATAAACGTTATCTGACGAGGTATTAATTTTTTTTAAACCTACACAACTATATTTTTCTTGTTCTGTCGTCTAAAAAAAGGTCTGTGAATTTATTTATTTTTTCTAATTTTATGTTCCAAGTAGGACCTTAGCTAAAACAAAGACGTCATATCGTCAGTCAGTGTGCGCGCGCACCTACAGCTGGCCGAGGCCAGCTGTAGTGTATATATATCATAGTGTATATATTATCTATGGAGGCTGATCATGTCTGTAAAAAGAAACAGGAAAGAGGAGCGCGACTTTATCTTCCGACATTTAACAAGAAATTTACCTAAACAATTGTTTGTTAGCTCGAAATTATAGCAAAAGGGGTGTCTCAGTCTAACGTTTTCTTAATAAATGTACTTTAAATGGTTAAATCGGCTTTATTATTTTTTTTAAAGTGTCGCTGCCTCAGTGCCTGTGTGCTCCGTGATCGCTCAGCGGTGACAAACAGGAAAAAGGAGCGCGGCTCGTTTCGCCGACATTTAACAAGAAAATTACCTAAACAATTATTTGTTAGCTCGAAATTATAGCAGAGGTGTTTTTCTGTCTGTCATTTTCTTAATAAATGCACTTTAATGGTCAAATTAGCTGCATTTCGCCACCGTGGTGCAGCTTGCTGCTGGATTGAAGGTTCAAGCAGAGAGGTGGGGAGAGTATGGCAGGCCGATTGAGTCATTAATAGCTAGTGAAGATTCTCAGTCATCCAGGACATGGTGAATTCTAAAAAGTGCAATAAAAAAACAATAAAGTATAGTATAATAGTATAATAAATAGTATAATAAATAAAGTCCAGTTGTTTTTGTCTTGAACTTTTTTAAATTTGTCATTATAGGCACGTTTTCCTATTACATGATACAACAGCATGCCATTCAACTTTTTTTTCAGTCAGAATGAATGAAACGGTCATATTTCAGTGTTATGGTTTATAAATATGGGGAAAAAAAATCTATAAATATGTCACTTCGTCCTATAAGTTGCAAGGCATGTAAATTATGCAAAAAACTGCAATTTACAGGATGAAAAATACAGTAGTTATTATTTTTCTCCCTCTCTTTTTGAATTATGCATGTGTTCAGTGTTGAATTATTTTAACTAAACTGTTCTGTTTTCAAGTTTACAGTTTTTGTTTGCCATTAGAGATATGTTATGTGTGGGAACAATTAAACTTTTTCTCTTGGGTTAGATTTAAATAACAAGTAGGTCAGTGCTTTTATTGAGGCAAGAAGCAAATTGATGTATCCAGTAATTGTTATAAAACTACATTTACTACCAAAGTTTAGGAAGAAAATGACAGTAATCTATCACTTTACAATTAGTTGCTCTAAACTGAAGTACAACAGGTTGCCGCTACGGTTACAGCTTGGTGCCGTGATGGTATTAAAAAATATTTTGATGGTATTAAAAAGGTATTAAAAGGTATTAAATTCAACTCTGGAATTTCTGCATATACCCTGTCAGAGGGACAGACAGAGCGCAGGCTGCCGCGTCGGCTCGAACGAGGAAGTCATAGCTGATTCCACGGAGCTTGAACGTGAAATATACAACGGAAAATTACTTTTACCACTGCAGCACACACTGGACATCCTTATATTTAAAGGAGAAATGTAATCAAATCTGAAAAAAATCGATATAACAAGAATTTCATATAGTAAACAACACACATAAA
>JBBPBX010001368.1:17794-28039 GCA_038048925.1 Garcialebias charrua
CTGCACATAATCTCCTGTTAATAAAATTTAATAAGTGGAAAAAATAACCAAAACGGTACTGTTTCACTGAAAAATATGTCCTAGAAGGTAAACATTTTTTTTCATTTACACTTTATTTATCCAGGTAGTCTCATTGAGCCATGAGAACTCATTTTCAAGAGAGACCTGTTTAGGGAGCACATGGTGGGGTTAAGGGCTTTGCTCAGGGGCCCAGAATGAGGGTGGAGGCAGGTGTGGGTGTTTCACCTTTTTCCACCCACCTTCATTTTTTAAATTTTTTTGGTACTGGGGCTTGAACCGGTGATCTTCCGATCACAGGCCCACCTTCTCTGACCTCTGCGCCACCACTCCCCTTATATCTTGGCTACAAGTATCAAGCTGCCAAATCCTTTGTTTTCTACAACTGATAGTGGTTGCTCCTGAGCTTTGTGGCTTCAGCGTTGTGTTCTTCTTGTGCAGTCCAAAGCAGGCGGTTTGATTTCAGTCAGCCCCGCTCAGTCTGCCACTCCTCCGAGACGGGCAGACTGAGCGGGGCAGATTGGACGCGGCTGGCCAGGGTCGGGTCGGGCTGCCTGCTCCGGGTTCAGTGAGAGAAGCGAACCGCTGAAGGCCCGGAGCTCAAATGTCCAACGTAAAACTAAAGGCTCCAGTATAGCTCTGCGCACGGCCGTGTGCATTCTACTCTAAGCTTCTTCCAAGAACAGACGCTCCTCCTCTCCCTCTTCGCTTTGCTTTGCTGCTCTGTCTGTCTGTGAAACTGCTTCTGGGCCTCTTGCATATCTTCCGAACAAAAAAAGATGGACTTATTCGGCCAGTTGGTCCTCTACACAATTTGATAACATTTCTTCAAAGAGAAGACAGGCTTTAGGTGAGCCTATTGCCATGTTGGCACGCACGCAGTTGGATATCTCATCGACTTGAAGACTTGATGACGTGTCTATCTCTGCTGTCATCTGTGGATCTAAAGGACGCATATTTAATTGGATTTATGATAACTGGTTCCTGCTTTTTGGATTCGGCTGGTTGCTGGTTTTATCTACAATTTAAGGAAGTTCGTCTGCAGCAAATTTGAGACCCGACCACGCTGCTTGTCTTTGTTGTTGTTTTTTTGTTTTTGTTTGTTTTACATTTTTGGGCTCTAGTGGCCTTTATTGTAGAGGGAGAGGGCGAAATGGGTAGAGAGGGGACAGACACTGCAGAAAGAAGCTTGTCGGTCTGGAACGTGAACCCGCGACACCTGCAGAGAGGCCCAGCCTCAGAACATGTGCCGCACGCTTTATCCCCCACACCATAGCAGCGGCACTCGCTGCTTGCCTTTGTGATGGCTTGGTTCTTACCTGTGTACCCAGACTCAGTTGCCTTGGGCAGAATGGATCAGATCTTGGGGATTTTTACACAGGTACGTTCCATCGGTGTGTGGCCACATAATTTTGGACATTTTCAGAATCTTCTGGACCAACACAGACTCAAGGCAGATGTCATTATGTTCTGTCTGTACTCAAAACAACTGTATGTTTATCTAATCTGGTTCCCCGGCTGGCCTTCAAGGCCACCTTATCTGAATTCGCCTGGAGGACATGTAATCTGACGCTCACCCCCCACCCATCGGGGAACTCCACCATCAACCAGAGTGAACCAGCTGAATAAACATTCTGTCATCATTTCAGGACTCTTGGATTCTCATTAGCGTTGACCTTGGCCATTCCCCGACATCCTCGAGAATGTTTACGGATCTCATCAGAGGAGCTGTTGATTATTCCATCCTTATCAGAACTCTTACAGTGAACTTGAGAGTATCTATGAACATTGCTCATCGTTCTTGGTGTCTCCCCGCTCTGCAGAATGTCTACGTCACTATGTGCTTATCTGTGCGAGGTGTTTTTTAATATATATTTTTTCTCAGGCATGAAGAAAGATTTTAATAGGAATTTTTTTGCCTCCATTTCCTAATGTTTCTAATTTCATTACTTTTTGTCTGTCTAAGCAGATCTCACTTGTGAATGAGTCTTTGATGAGGCTCAATGTGACTTATCTGTCTAAATAAAGGTTGAATGAATGAAAGTATGCTGACAGTTCACACCCACAGCTTAGCGTTCATTCTTGCATACATTCTCGCGTTTTCACACCAAATTCTTGACATAATTTGAGCAGCTGCAGTCCAGAGCGTTTAACTACGGGACAAATTGAGGTCGCTGTTTGGTCATTTGCTGACACGCCTACTGAATTGATTGACGGGTCGGGGGGGGGGAAAGCGCAAGCTGGCAGCTTCAGTCGCAGCAATGTTCTGTTTTACGTGTTAATAAAAAGTTCTAAAAAAGAATAAATAAAGGGAGCGCTGGTCCTGCAGCCCACACATCAGACCAGCACACCAGGAAATCTGCAGAACCTCCCACAGCCACGCTGGACCCGAGTTTAATTTTCTTGTGACAAATTAATTAATTTCTCATCATTTCAGCCATGGAGTCAACAGAGGAGGAAGCGATCACTGCCTTTTGGCAAAAAAAAACTAAATAAAAGGCCAGATCAAGGATGAAGAAGGGGAATTTAATACATTTTTGTCGAATACAAAACAGTCCGGTGCCGGGCAGTTTATTGTGCGACAACGTGTTTGCGTACGCGGTCGTAAAATATGAGCTTTGCGCATACATACTCTGCGGGGCTACCCCTTTGCCTCTATGTACGAACGGCGTACAGTGGCGTACTGCCGTACGCAGAGCTGTACTGGGGGCTTTACTTTACCATGTTTTAATGTGGTGCTATGGCTATGCAGACATTGCATGTTGCTTTCTTGCTTTGTGGTGTTTCTAGTGTAAAATACTTCCACACAGCAAACATGTTTAAATGAAAAGTTGGTTAGTCGGTAGCCACAGTGCTGCTCACTCAGTCCTCACGTTGTAGCTGGCTGCAAACTATGAAATGGATTTCTTGAATGTAAGGCAGGTCTTATTAGAAGGCTCAGCAGAGGATGTACTTCCTGCGGCAGCTGAGGAAAGCCAAGCTGCCGGCCAAGCTGATGGTGCAGTTCTACACGGCCATCATTGAGTCCATCCTCTGCTCCTCCATCACAGTGTGGTATGCCGGGGCCACTGCCAGGGACAGACAGAGACTACAGCGTGTTGTGCGCTCTGCAGAGAAAGTAATAGGCTGTAGTCTCCCATCCATCCATGATCTGTACGCCTCCAGGACCGTAGGACGAGCTGGTCGGATTACGACTGACCCTTCTCACCCTGCACATGGACTCTTTGATCCACTCCCTTCAGGCAGGAGGCTTCGGTCCATTCGGACCAGAACCTCCCGCCATAAAAACAGTTTCTTTCCATCTGCCGTCAGTCTTCTGAACATTCATAATCCTGTTACTGTTTAACTCTGCCTTAACATTTATCACTGGCCTAAAACTGTACATCATCACTCCATTTATCTTCTAGCACCATTTGTCACTGCCATTTATTGTGAATATTATTGTGAATATTGTGCTGTACTGCATTGTGTTTATTGGTTGGTGTGTTCATGTGTTTTTATTCTATTTTTACGTCTTTTTATTGCACCTCTATGCCAAAGCAAGTTCCTAGTCAGTGAATTTTATTCTTTGACAATGGCAATAATAAACCGATTCTGATTCTGATTACTTTGGGTTTCATGAGACATGCCTCCGTTTAAGAAATCCAATCCATAGTTTGATGCCAACTTGCAGAGCAGCTGGCAGGGAATCACATGAGAAATTTCAACAGACACAGACATGCATGATGGATCGGAAATCTCTGCAGTTTGGATCGTAAAAATCGGATACGGAAATTATGCTGGTATCGGATACCGGATCTGCCCCATCCCTAATACTTATATACAGTATATTACATAAAATATAGATGATATATGTGACCTTTACTTGTGTCTTGGTTGACTCTCACAAATATTTTCTGAAAAAAATCCACATGAACTTCTTCTTTCGGCTGCTCTCTTCTTCAGGAGTCACCACAGTGAACTAACTCGCACAAAGACATGGCAATTATTTTTACATCATATGTCCTTCCTGACCCAACCACAGACCACCAAGTTACCACAGCCCTCTGTGTGGAGCAGAGATCTGTTATCTGGGGTGCCCGGAGGAGCAGATGGTGGGGGTTAAGGCCTTACTCGAGAGCCCAGAGTGGGACAAATGAGGGTGGAGGCAGGTGTGGGTGCTTCACCTATCTCACACACATTTTGATGTTGTCGGTACCGGGAGTTGAACCAGCGATTTTTCCATCACAAGCCCACTTTCTCTAACCTCTGCGCCACCGTTCCCTCTGTAAAAAAATCAATTTGAACAAAGAGTATTAAAACTCTGACTCCTGACATGTGTTATACACGAGAATAAGTTCAATCTTAAATTCTGTATAATAAAGTGTTTCACATTATGACTAAATTTAAAGCTATATTTCATAATTATTATAATAAATATGTAAAATCCTGGGCAGCACTGTCGTGCAGTCGGTAGAGCTGCTGCCTCTCAGTGAGCAGTTACCCTTGTTCAAATGGGGCGGCCGTGGCACAGTGGTAATGGCAGTCGACCCCCGATCGGAAGGTTGGAGATTCGAATCCCGCATCCGCCCACCATGTGTCGTTGTGTCCCTGGGCAAGACACTTAACCCCGAGTTGCTCCCGGTAGGTCTATGTGTATGAATGTGTGAATGAATGGGTGGATGGCTGGTATTGTAAAGTACTTTGGGGCTCCTCACAGGGGGCTGGAAAGCGCTATATAAATAAGCTCCATTTACCATTTACCAAATCCCATCCGGGGACCTTTCTGGGTGGAGTTTGCATGTTCTCTCCGTGCATGCGTGGGTTTTCTCCAGGTACAGTACTCCAGTTTCCTCCCACCGGCCAAAAACATGCATGTTAGTCTGATTGGTAACTCTAAATTGTCCTTAGGTCTGAGTGAGAGAGTGAATCCCAACCAGACTGTTTAAAGAGGTATTTTCCCTAATTGATTTCCACATTTTGGATCTGATTAATTTGTCTTTGATGAATGGTTTCATACCACAGTGCCTTGCAATTGAAAATTAAACCTTTACAGAAGAAGCTTGATCTTGATTCAGAAATTCTGGCCAATTATAGACCTATATCTAATCTAACTTTCATCTAAAAAATTATAGAGAAAAAGAGCTTCATTGTCTGTGTTGCCTGTTGCGTGTTTGTTTGTCCAGCACTTTGGTGTGGACTTGTTCCTGTTTAAAGTGCTTTATAAATAAAATGGTATGGTATGGTATGGTAAAATAGATGCAGGTAAGTTGTGTGAACATCTACAAAGCAATAATCTGTTTGAAGAGTTTCAGTCAGGGCTTAGAGCTCATCATAGCACAGAGATGATACTAAAAAGTCAATATTAAGAGGAATGAAAACACTTAAAACAGAGTCACTACAGTCCTACTGAATTTTGGAAAGACATTAAAAGGTAAATAATCTAAAAATCTCCTTCCCAACAAACATTGATGGTGCAAACGGACCAGACGAAATGATTCAATTATGGAAGAAACATTATCATGAACTGTTTAATTGTGGTAGTAATCCCTGATAGACAACATAGACAAACATGATGATGTAATTATTTCTGCACAAGAAGTTAGTGATATTGTTATGAAGCTGAAAAATAATTATGCATGTGGTGCAGAGCACTTACTAAATTGTCCACTTACTAAATCCCCCAAACTCTGATAGACAAACTATCTACACTTGGACCAAGCCCCTCCATTTGTAACTGGGTACTAGACTTCTTAACAGACAGACCACAGTCCGTGAAGATCCACAACTTCTCCTCCTCCACCATAACCCTCAGCACTGGCTCTCCTCAAGGATGTGTGCTGAGCCCCCTTCTGTTCACTCTGCTCACATATGATTGTACAGCCACACATCCAGGCTGTCATATTGTTAAGTTTGCAGATGATACAGCGGTGGTGGGATGCATCACAAACAATGATGAGTCCAGCTACAGACAGGAGGTGGAACATCTGGAGAGCTGGTGCAAAGAGAATAATCTTCACATGAATGTGAAGAAGACAAAGGAGATGATTGTGGACTTCAGAAGGAACAAACACACCCATGCCCCACTGAAAATAGGTGGGTCTGCAGTGGAAGTGGTCTCCAGCTACAAATACTTGGGTGTACACATGAATGATAACCTCAGCTGGAGCAACAACACCACCAGCCTGATCAAGAAAGGTCATCAGAGACTCTACTTCCTCAGACGGCTGAGACGAGCTGGTCTGAGCAGCCCAGTTCTCACCTCGTTCTACAGGTGTGCAGTGGAGAGCATCCTGTGCTCCAGCATCAATGTGTGGCATGGAGGCTGCACAGTTGCAGAGAGGAAAGCTCTACAGAGAGTGGTGAAGGCTGCACAGAAGTCTGTTGGAGTCAGTCTCCCCACCATCACAGACATTTACACCTCCAGATGCAGGAAAAGAGCCACCTGCATCATGAAAGACCTCACTCACCCAGCACACTCACTCTTTGCCCCACTCCCCTCAGGACGGAGGTTGAGGAGCATCAAATGTAGAACCACTAGACTGAGGAACAGCTTCTACCCTGAGGCTGTTAGACTCATGAATAAATAAAAATAAAATAAAAATAAACACTGCAAAATATCACATCATGCTGATGCTGATCTGTTTTCTTGTTGCTGTGTTCATCTGTGACCATCTGCTCATACAGACTCATGTTCGTGCTGCTGTTTATAATGATGTTTTTCCACTATATTAGGGCTTAGTGTATTACTAGTTGATGTTTTTCTTAGTTAATTCTAGATGTTATTACTGTTTTTCTCTTGCATTTGTTGTTGGATGTAACTGGGACCCCGTGTACATAATCTCGTTTTCATCACATGTACCAGATGCGGTGCAAATGACAATAAAGACTCTCTGACTCTCTGACTCTTACAATTAGTAAGCAGAAATGTTTTTTTTTTCCTTTGTTAGCTATTTGTTTCACTGGGTTTTTAATTCATTGCATTTTTTACCTAATTCTATACTGTCATTGATTTGAGTGCCTATTGTAAAAAAATAAGGCTGGCAAACAAAATAAAATAAAATAGCAAAGACAACTATTGACCTATAGCTCTGGCCAGTATTTTATCAAAGGTCTTGGAGAGAGCTATGTTAAATAGAACTGAGAAGTTTATTATGACATCTGATGACCAGTTTGGCTTCAAACCAAACCTTGGCACTGATATGTGCATTTTTGCTCTCAATGAGATTGTGGGTATACAGTATACAATAGGCATAATACCACAATTTTTATGTGTTTTATTCAGGCCTTCAAAGTGTTTGATCATGTAAATCATGGAACATTTATTTATAAATTGCACAATAGAGTTCTGAAATATTTATTAAGAATCTGTATTTGTATGCTCACCAGTCTATGTCTGTAAAATGGGGAAAATCAGCATCATCTTTTTATGTGAGTAATGGTGTGCGGCAAGGCAGTTTTTTGTCTCCTTGGCTTTTTAACGTGTATATGGATGATTTATCTAGCTGTTGAATCAATATAGGACTAGCTGTCAGGTTGACAATAGAACCATCAACCACCTGATGTATGCTGATGATCTTGTATTCTTTAGTCCATGTCCATATAGTAATGGTCTGCAGCAACTTTTAAGGGTTTGCTCTCAGCATGGGTTGGACTTTGATATTAAATAAAATGCAAAAAAGAGTAACATCATGACTGTCAGGAGCAAAGAGGACACTAAACTATCTTTCCCCAACTTCACTCTGTCTAGCTAGCAGCATCCTCCAAGTCAGCGAGAAGGTGAAATACTTGGGACATTACATAACTGCAGCACCACCACCCCCACCCCAAAAATATATATTTTTTATTTATTTTTAATGAAGTCATCGGTGGGCTGGATTGAAATCACTGGTGGGCCAAAAATGGCCCATGGACCGCCACTTGAATAGCCCTGCCATAAACACTGCAGAATATCTTATTATGGCTCTGATCTTTCATCAAAGTTTCTTCATGTGGTTCATTAACACAAAGACATTTTAAAGACAAACCTTCGGCTAACGGTAATAGCCATGTCATCAAGCGCTCTGCCATTTTTCCAGAGGAATAGTTTTGTCAAAATGCAAATGTATTGCACAATTGATTAGAAGAAGACATTATGTGATGCACAAAAAATGGTGACAAGGTTCAACTCAGACAATGGGGCTCAAGCAAACTATTCTTTATTTTTTCTTCTCTTCCTCTCTTTTGCTCCTCAAACCCTTCTGCCTTTATAGTCGAGCCAATCAATGGCAAACTAGTGTATATTGTCTATTCTGTGCTCAGGCCACTGCCCTCCTGCTGCATCCCACCCGTTCTAGAAATGTTTCTTCCCATCAGTGCCTTTACTTATCACTTCCCGGGTGACATTGAACTTCCTATGCCCCGGCCGCTGAGACACATCTCTGAACTCACACAATTACTCTTCATCCCCACTAACAATTTAGTAATGAAGTATTGATTTCCAGATTCCTCTTTTATGGATGATATTAGATTTTGTTTGATAAACTGTGCCTGGTGCCTCTAATCTGCTCTGTCCCTTTTCCTACTGTCTGTAAAACAAAGTGCCACTGAAGAGATAATGACCAGGGAACATCAATGAACTCATTTAATCAATTTGTAATACTTGACAATGAAAAAGGGCAGACATTTTTCAAGCAGCAATGTCAAAGTTTATTGCTCTGGGTATGGTCTTTTAGGAAGCCAGACATCTTGAGCAGCGCTCACTTCTAATTTATGGGCCCCCGTGTGCCAGTTATTTTTAAAGGAACTGTTTGGATACTGGGAGGATATTAGTGTTGCACCTGGCTTGTCTGATTCCCAGGGCCACCGGGGGATTCATGTCATGTTAGAAAATACAGAAGCAGCAGAAGAGAAACTGGAAGTCTTGCTATTTGTAATGCAAGAAAATGCTGCTCAGGACATAAATCATGCTGAGGTGTTCTTCTCAAGTCACACAAGAATGAATTCAAGTGCCACGTAAATGTTTGAGTTCTGATGCTCTTGCTTAAATGGTTTTCTCTAAATAATAAATGGATCAATAAAAAGGTGAATGAACGACACAATTTCTGCACCTCTAATACTCAAAAAGTCACATTTAAACCACAAGAGGTGTGATTCCTGGGTGAAAGGATTGTGTAAATCTTTTTTGTGGTTGTGGTCTTTACTAACTGGAAATCAATAGGGTGAGGTCAGGGTTATTTCCAATCCATTCTCTTTTAAAAGACAGATTTAAATAGATCTGAACCAAGTTACCATGGAAACCAACTGTTACAACCTAGATGAGAACTAGACAGGTGAGGTAACGAACTGTCAGGACCTTTGAGGTGTTTATGGAAGGCCCTGAATGCACCTAAGAATTTAATTTCACCCATATTTTTTTTTACTCATGGCCTGCTTATATATAATACAAAGGTATAACATAAGTTAGTTTCTGTTTTCAGTTCGAGCTCTGTGTGTTGGAGTAATTTTGTGCTGGGAAAATATTTAAACATTCAGAAAATTTTGTAGGAGATCCCTGGCCTGAACCTGTGCTGTTGTTTTCTGTGTTCCTGTCAGATTCTGAACACTATTACAGAGAATGAGAGTGCAAGTCCAGATAAACATGAAGGATGTGTTGTGTGTGACTGTAAGCTACTAACACGCTTAAGATCTGAAACATCTAAAAACTAGCCACTAGGGAGCACAAGCAAGTGTATCTCTTGCAGTGGTGGCTCGTCAGTAGGGGGTGCTCGAGCACTGCCTACACACTGGAACCACTTACGATTTTACATTGAAGATGTTAAAAAAGGGAAAGGAATAATAATATAAAAAAATTAAAGCTGCAAGCACCATTGAGGCCCTCGCAGCAAAGTGCCGCTCCGGCATTATTGTGGCAACCGCAGGAGCTCCAGCTTATCCGACCGGTCACTATCTCAAACGCTCTCGTGCCTATCCCGCACCTGTTCGCCAGGGTGCGCATTTGCCAAATCTTCTAAATCACCTGTGAACTCAGGAGCTCCAGCAATGCCTCCCGGTTGCAATGGTGAACGCTCCCATTATGTTCCCGCACGCGCCCACCAGAGTGGGTACTCTGCCCATATCAGTATAAGTCCAGCTGCAAACCTTCCAAGTTTGGCTGAAATGCGACTTTCTAGACAGGAGTTTTTTGGATTTCCTTTTTTGTGGCAAATGTTTGATAAGCCCTGGATGTTGTAGGGTTGTGTTGGCTTACGCGACTCTGCAATATCGCGT